>VFSX01000018.1:267500-315000 GCA_016618255.1 Chlamydomonas sp. UWO 241 | reverse complement strand
CGCGCGGCTTTAAGATGCTGACCTACATGCGGTGGATGGCGGGTAGCGACAGCGAGCCGCCGGCCCTTTTGAGCTCAGGGCTGAACAGTACTGCCCGGATCACGGCTCTAGCTAGGTTCAAGATGGGGCTCCATGAGCTGCAGATAGCGCGGGGGCGCTCCGCCGTGGCGGGACAGAGGCAGCGACGCAGCCAGCGGGCGTGCTGTCTATGCGGTGGGCTAGAGGATGAGGCACACATGGTATTTGAGTGCCCTGCCTATGAAGAGGCACGGGTGCGGGCCCACAGCCTATTTCGGTCCATCCCTCGCCCCGAGGAGGCCGATTTAGATGAGCGGATGCGGGAGTTTATGAATCCTCGGCCAGGCCAGGAGAACCCCAGGTTCTGGCACGAGATGGCTGACTTCCTTGTCGCCTGTTTTGAGACACGCACCGCGTGCACAGCAATCATGATGGCAGATGGCATGCTAGGGGTCTAATTTTGACAGCTGCCGGCCTCTTTCCTAGGGTGTAATGCGCCATCAAAGGCGTCCGACGGCCTGTAAAATCGACCACACCCTCTTACACTGACATAAACACACATGCGCACATGGCACCACAGACCACTGCGAGAACCTATGCGGCATGCTCGTCGGTACGAAAGTGAACACGCTGCTTCCGCCATCAGACGTGTGGCGCACGCACCAGACACACGCATGCACACCCTCTTACACTGACATAAACACACATGCGCACATGGCACCACAGACCACTACGAGAACTTATACGGCGTGCTCGTCGGCACGAAAGTGTTCACGCTGCTTCCGCCATCAGACGTGTGGCGCATGCACCTGCGCCGGTGCCCGGCCGCGGTGTGGACTGCGTGCGATGGCAGCAGCGATGGATCCAGCAGCAGCAGCAGTGGCGCTGGCGGCAGCGATGGATCCATCGGCAGCAGCGCCGCGGGCGTCAGCAGCGTGGCATCTGGCTGCGGCGGCAGCACTGGCGGAAGAAGCGATGTGTCGAGCGGCGATGGCGGCGGCGGCGCGGCTGCGGCGGTGGGGAGCGGCGGTGACGACGGCGCCGCGGGCGTCAGCAGCGACGAATCTGGCGGCGGCAGCTTGGCAGCAGGTGGATGCAGCGGCAGCAACGATGCGGGCGCAGCAGCAGCAGCAGCAGCAGCAGCAGCAGCAGCAGCAGCAGCAGCAGCAGCGGCAGGAGCAGCAGCAGCAGCAGGAGCAGCAGCAGGAGCAGCAGCAGCCCCAACAGTCGCAGCAGCAGCGAGCAGCGGCGGCTGCGGGCGAGCCAGCTGCCCCGGCCTACGCGCCGTGCTGCGGCGGCCTGCCGTCTCGGTCGCATGGTGCCCGGTCGACCCTCGGCCGGCGCCATCAGAGCGCGCCGCAGCCACGGCCGCATTCCCACACTTCTTCGACCCCACACTCCCGGCGCCGCTCGTCGCAGAGGTCCACCCAGGTGTGTGTGTGGGGGGGGGGGTGCTGCTAGGGTTGGAATGCCCCCTGCATCCACACTGCATGTGTGGGAGGCATCGGCTGGGCACACGTACCGCGCGGCCCTGATGGAGAAGCGGGGGGCAGGTTGAGCAGGTGGAGCTCGAACGCGCACCTTGTGTCTGTGCGTGTGCGTGTGTCTGTGTGCGTGTGTTTAGTGCACACGGGACAGCTTACCAGGTGGAGCTCCGAGAGGGGTCCAAGAGGGAGGGGTCCGCAAGGGAGGGGGCCTTAGAGAGGGGTCCGAGAGAGAGGAGCCCGAGAGTGAGCGGTCCAAGAGAGTGGTCTCAGAGGGACGGGCTCTGCCAGCTTGCCCTCTCCAACATCAGGGCGACTGCCCACGCACTCACACATCGACTGCACATGCTCACACGTGTGTCCCACGGGGACAGGGGGGTGGTGCTATGTACTGGGGACCTGCCCTGTGCCCTCCCCCCCCCCCCCCACACACACACGCGCATACACACAGACACACACACACACACACACATTTACACACACACACACACACACACATTCTTTCACTGTCCCACACCCAGGCGAGCTGCTGTATCTCCCCAGCATGTGGCACCACTATGTCGAGCAGCGCTGCGACACCCCAGGCAAGCAAGCAGGGGTGCACCATACGGACGTGCACACACCGTGTTGTTTTAGAGCCCATTAGCTTCAACATTGTTCTGCGTCACACACTTTGGTGTGGTGTGCCGAAACGGAAGCGTCTGGATGAGAGCCTGACGAGATCTTTCCAACGATGTAGAGCACGCCCCGAATGGTGCATGGGTCGCATGCGGTGTGCGGTGTGTGGGTGTGTGCGCATCCTACCACGGCGCCCTAAACATGACCACATGGTGCGACCCTGCAGGCAAGGACTACGTCGTCGCGGTCAACCAGTGGTTTGACATGGCGTTCGACGCGCGGTGGGCGTACTTCAGGTGCGCTTGGCATTCCGCGCACCGAGGCCAACAGGCGCGCACGCCGCTGCGCCTGGCCCTGCCACATTCCCAATGCGGAGGCGGCGCCTCAGGCGCCGCATTTACTTGCGCGGATCAGGTGGCGCCTGAGGCGGCGGCGACCGCCTCAGGCGCCGCCTGAGGCGCACTTCTCATTGCCTCAGGCGCCGCCTTGGGCATCATCCTGACCGCCTCAGACGTCATGACCGCATTCACTTGCGCGGATCAGACGATGGGGCTGTGGTAGGGTGGGCACGCGCCGCGTGGCGCGTGGTTTGTGCCTCCAACCGCCGCGCCTCAGCTAACCGCTGTGCTTGCACTCACCTCTGCCTTCGCACAGGCTCGTCGAGGGACTGGCGGCGCGGCTGGGCTTGGCCCCTCACCCAGAGCCTGAGCCAGGCCCGGGCTCGGATGACGACTCGGACGAGCTGGGGCCCTCGTAAAGATCACTCCCGTACCGATATAGGCCAGGTGTTCAGGCCACGCGCGACCGATACCACCCCACCTCCCTTGCTTTTTCTATTCTTTTGAAAACACGAATTTGAATTTGAAAAATTGAGAGCCGACAGCTCACCGAGTGAGTACCGCCTGCAAGGATCTTGTGGCGTACGTAGCGCAGAGCTGTAGGTGCCTGGGAGATAATCAACCTGTGCTGTGGACGCCATCCTTGTAAATGGCAGTAGGTGTGCTGTCAAAGGAGTCGGGAATTCGATGGAGGGAGGCCCACACATTCTTGATTGATCTGATCACCATCAACGCCGTTGATGCCACGCGCCAGCGTGGAGATCGGACGGATCGCAGCATGCGGTAGTAGGCGCAACAATCCGCATGGAGCATCGTGCATGGCTGCCCACTCGGCTGTGCCTCCCGCTGCTGCTGCTGCTGCTAACCGGACTGTCTGCGAGCGGGGTAGGCAGTACCGATGGACAGAGCACTACCATGCTACGCAGCAGGCGACGAATTTCGGCTTCTGCTCCCGTGCTGGGCCACTACTACGACCCCAGCAAGCCCTCGTTGCTGCACTCGTCCTGGACGTCAATTGGGACGGCTGTGTCTACAGCTGCACAGGCACCTGCTGGTGACACTGCTAATGCTGCCACTGATGGAGAGCCTGTCTCAACAGTGGAACAGTTGGAGGCCCATGCGGCCCATGCACAGCCGAGCAACAACAACAAGCCAGCAGGATCAGGATGCGAGGCCAGTGGGTATTGCAGCCTTGGGAAGGTTTCGCCGTGGAAGGGTGAGCACCCTACGCACCCTGGCGTGTGCGTGCGCGCGGCAACAACCCTCATGCGCTCGCTTTCATGCGCCCATGCACGCTCACGTGCCATGTGTTGCATGTGTGTGTGTGTGTGTGAGTGTGTGTGTGTGAATCTGCACGTGAATCTGTACACGCGCCGTGTGTGCGCGTGTGTGACTGTGCATCTGTGCGCGTGTGCATGTGCGCTTGCACGCACGCATGCCACATGCACGCGTGCGTGCGCGTGCTGTGCGCACAGGCGACCTGTGGCCAAGCGATAACCTGAAGGCGGCAATCAAGGCGCGCTCGTTCAAAAACGAGCTCATCATCATCGGCGAGTCCAGGGTCAACCCGTTCCTGCAGGTGTGGGTAATCTGCAGTGGTTTCTTTCTCGGCTGTACACAGCCATTTGGCTGTGTTCCGGCTGCACTTTGACCTTGAACACAGCTCAAACCATTCAGTGGGTTGGTAGTCTGATGGGCCCGCTAGATAGAGCTCGTCAAGAGGTTTCAAATGACCTAGACTTGAGGACAAACGGTCAACCGGGGGCCAACGGTCAACGCGGTCAAAGCAAAATCCGGCTGTGGAATAATTAATTGAAAATTCCCAAGGGTGGGGCAGGTCAGGGGCAGGTAGCCTGTTTTCCGACCCCATCCTCAAAAACTTCTCCGTTTGACACCGGCCCGGTGCCATGCCCTTCCCCTCGTAGAGTTACATCCATATCCACCCCTTACAAAACGGGCCGCGGGGGGGAGGCCCCCCCCCCCCCGGTATTTTTTTAAGAAAATTATGTAACTTTTGGATCTGGCCTTCGTTCGACATGGGAGTGGGCACGTTGGATTCCCCTCATGAAGAGGGGTCCGAATCCACCCTCAGATCTCACACAGACCACAGTATGTATTGCAGGGGTATGGGGGTGCGAGAGGGTCCCACACCGGGCAGTTGGTGTTGACCACTGGTTCACATCCCCTGGGGGGCAGGATGCTCTGCAGACCTCCGATTGGTCTGGGAGTTGGCGCGCTGGATTTGTCTGACAACACAGATGCCATATACATGGTCGTTTGTGTGTTTCATTAGTTGGGAGGGCGTGGAAGAGGCCTGGGAGTGTGGGGCTGTACCGGGGTGCGTGGCCGCCTCCTGATGCCAGTTTCAGGAGTAGGATCGAGTTGTACCGCGCTGGATTTGTACCGCGCTGGATTTGTCTGACAACACAGATGCCAAATACATGGTCGTTTGTGTGTTTCATTAGTTGGGAGGGCGTGGAAGAGGCCTGGGAGTGTGGGGCTGTACCGGGGTGCGTAGCCGCCTCCCGATGCCAGTTTCAGGAGTAGGATTGAGTTGTACCGGGGTGCGTAGGAGCCCAACCTGGGACAGCGATCACCGCATGGTGGTGCTGTCCATGCGCCTCCGCATGCGAGCCTCCCGCCATGCAGGCGGCTCTCAGCGGCGCGCATGGGACTCTTCACAACTGCGGCGCCCGGCTGTCCGTCGTGAGTTCAACCTCCAGCTGTCCGATCGCTTTGGGCTGCTGGAGGCCGTGCCGCCCGAGGGCGCTGATGCCCAGGCGGAGTACGACGCGATGGCTGCTGCCATTCGCGAGGTGGCCACCAACCACCTCGCTCCACGCGGCAGCCGCCGGCGGCGCGGCTGGCAGTTCACTCTGTCGCAGCGCACCCTCCGGCTCATGGACGCCCGGCAGCGCGCGCACACGGCATGGCTCAGGAGCAAGTCTGCTGCTGCCAAACGAGAGCGCAACCGCGCCAACCGCGCGGCCGACGCAGCTGTGCAGAGAGACAGGGAGAGGTGGATCGGCCAGCAGGTGGCGGAGGCGCAAGACATGCTACGCAAGAAGAATCTGCGCCAGTTTGCGCGCGCGTGCGACAGGCTGGCGGGCCGCAGCCGCAGCCATCAGATCCCACCTGCCATGCGGGACGTCTCGGGCGCGCTGCACAGCGGTCCAGACGGGGTGCTGAAGGCCATGACAGAGTCATTCGACAAGCTATATGGCGGGGAGACCAAGCTCAGCGACGAGACCCTGAACCAGCTGGAGAACGATGTAGCGGCGTTTGAGCTCACACGCGCCACAGAGGTGGACGAGGCGCACGGGCGCCCCCCTGACCTGGCTGAGACGGAGGCGTGTGTGCGAGCGTTGCGCTCGGCCGCCGCTCTGGGCGGTGACCAGCTGGACGCCATGCTGTTGCGGTGCCCACCTGCCATCGCATGGCTCCACCGGGTCATCATCGCCGTATGGCGGTCGGGGAGAGCCCCGAGGGAATGGAAAACTGCTATTATCACACCGTTATATAAGGGGAAGGGTCCGCGTGACTCCCCTGGTAACTACCGCGGTATAAGCCTTCTCTCTATTGCCGGGAAAGTGTACGCTGCCATACTTCTGCACCGCGTCTCCACGCAGGTTGATGGTCAGTTGCATGAGGCTCAGTGTGGTTTCAGAAAAAGCAGAGGCACTGTTGATGCGATTTTTACCCTGCGCTCGCTGAGCGCGGCACATGCTGAGTACAAACAATGCATGGCTGTGGCATTTGTCGACTATTCTAAAGCTTACCATTGCATAAACCGTGCGGCACTGTGGAGAGTCCTTAGATTATATAGTGTTCATCCGCACATTATTGATCTGTTGGAGGATCTTCACACCAACACAGCAGCTGCCGTGCGGCTGGCTGGGAAAATCGGGCACGAATTCCCCGTGTCGTCTGGTGTGCGACAGGGGTGCGTCATTGCTCCTGTGTTGTTCAATGTTTTTATTGACCACATGATGATGGATGTTACAGTCAGGGACACCTCTAAAGGCGTATAAGACCGTGCTCGGCGCCATATGGCCCGAGCACCTTACTGAGATGGCTGGCTGTTGGTGGTAGGGAACCCCAACTCTGTAAAGAGCGTGGGCGCACCCCTAGGTCCCCTACCGCAGCGGCAGCAAACGCTTGTTGAAGTCGGTGAGCGCATGTTGGGAAACGGAAAACGCAAGGCAGGTTCGTCGCCAATTGCCAGAAGAGACATCCCCCCGTGGGGAGAAAGGCCAAGACGTGGCCGAAAAGGATATCCAGCCGGGCCGCAACCTCTAACGTGTTAAGGGGTTTTCTAACTGGGATTTCAACCAGCATTCACAGGATTCTCAACCTGTTACCCTTAACCCGGCTCTGAGCAGAAGCTGACCCCTTGTAGTTGCACCGAGCACGACATTGGACGTAGGCGCTAGACATGATGGCAGAGGGGGCTGGCGTGTCAGTCGTGACCCGAGCTGGCGGCTCTGTGTTGTCGTCGTCGGTTGAGCGCATAGTAATGCTGATGTATGCCGACGATTTATGTTTGTTCTCGCATGACCCAGCTCAGTTGGCGCTTATGCTGAAAATCCTTGACAAAGTGTCCTCTAGCTTTGGCATGCAAATCAACGCCGCCCAGACAGAAGTGATGATTTTGCCAGCAGATTTTGACGCGGATCTGCCCACGTTTGCGCTGACTGGTGGTGAAGTGAAGACCGTCTCTGCATTTAAGTATCTAGGGAGTTGGATAACCCAGAGTGGTGGTGTGGAAAAGGAGATCGGTGTGCGTGTCGGTCGCGCGCTGGGCGTGTTTGCGTCTTTTGATAAGATTTGGGCCAGCAAGAAGATGCAAGTGCAGTCTAAGATGCGGGTTTACAACACTTTCGTGCTGCCCCACTTTCTGTACGGCTGCGAAACATGGGCCCCTACTAAAACACAACTGACTCGATTGGAGGTTGCCCACTCTAACTGCCTTCGTCGCATTCTGGGTGTGCGCCTGGTCGACCGGCACAGATTAACTTATATTCGGCAGGCGTGCGACACTGAGCCAATTGAGAGCCTTGTGGCAAAGCGATCAATGCAGTGGCTAGGCCATGTGATGCGCATGCCGGCTTCTCGTCTTCCTCGTACGACTTTTGACTGCACAATGGATGTGGCTCGGCAGCAAGGCCGGCCTCCAGCCTCCTCCCGACACTATTTTCTTAAGCTACTGATTCAGCAGCTAGGCGAAACTAGTGGCACTCGTTCTGATTGGAAGACTTTTTCGGACACGGCGTTTGAGCGTGCTCAGGATAGGGTCGGGTGGAGAGCCGTGGTGTACGGTCCGGCTGCCCCTCAGGCGCCGGCCCCTCCACCACGGCGGTCAAGTAGATTGGCAAGCGCCACTTGACCCCCTATCCCCTAGAAGCAGTTACAGTTACATGGCATTCCAGCTAAGACAACACTAGTCCTAGTGCCACCGCCCTGTGAAGGACGATAGCCACCAGCCGGTTACCTGCCGTCTAGACTACCGCTCCCGCCGGCTAGTTTAGACCCAAACAAGTCCCTGAGGGACATGTCTGGCAAGGAGCGTATAGGAAAGGACCGTCCTCCTCCTGGCCTTTGAGGCCGACCACGCCGGCTGTGCCGACTGGCGGCGCTGAAGCAGAAAAGTCCCCGCCTGGCATGGTGCATGGTTGTCCAACTCCATGCATGGGGCTCTGCCTGCGCCCCATGCGTCATGCATGGCCAGGTCCCACCCTCCAGGGGGGCCTGGGCAAACAGAGTCGTCATGGCAGGCTGCCTGAAGACCAATGCCGACGCCAGTCACCGGCAGACGAGTGCCCCCGAGGGTGAGCGCGGTGACAAACGCTGCGATGGTGAAGCGGATAAACTCTGTTGTTGCCTCGGCGGTCACCACCGCTGAAGCCCTGATGGTAGCTCGCCCCACGAGCAGCCATCTTGACCGATGTCCAGCATGCATTGACGGGCGCCAGCTCCTCCGCTCGTCGATCAACTCGTCGAGATCGGTGCCGCATGGCGTCCTGCATGGGAGGAGGATAAGGGCCGTCTCCCAGCACGGGTCGCGGCAGCGCCGCGGCTACTCGCCAAGCCATGACAGCGCCGGGCAAGCCGCTCCTGTAGTTTCCACCGAGTCTAGCAGGAGCCAGGCCAGTCGTATTTTATCCCGCTCGTCAGCGGCACGGAGATCCTAGTCACCAGCAGCGCCGCATTGCAGGGTCCAGGACCTATTTTGGAGGCGTCGCACAATAGCTCTCCTTTTTGCTCTGGGACTACACGTTGGCAGGCAGCCGGCTGGTGGCTACCGCCCCTCACAAGTAATTGTTAGGGCCAGAACTGGACTTGGGTCTAGGCGGTGGTACTAGGACTAGAGGTAGTCTTTGCTGGAAAGCCGATGTAACTGTAACTGTACAGTTACCCACTGTTACCATAGCAAGAGGATGATGCGGCGAAGCTGCCCACCAAGTTTCAGCTCCAACAGATAAGGCCAGGGTGTCCTTGGGGGGTTGGGGGTCCCCCCCCAGGGGACTTTTTAGAAAAAAAATGGAGGATGGGGTTTGAAAACTATTATTCTGCCCCCCCCCCTGAAAATCCCGAAGAGAAAATCGGTGGTAATCTGCCAGTCACTCAGGCCCCTTCCCACCCAGCCATTGAACTTGACTGTTTCGGCTGTTTTGCAGACAGTTACAGTTACATGGCATTCCAGCTAAGACAACACTAGTCCTAGTGCCACCGCCCTGTGAAGGACGATAGCCACCAGCCGGTTACCTGCCGTCTAGACTACCGCTCCCGCCGGCTAGTTTAGACCCAAACAAGTCCCTGGGGGACATGTCTGGCAAGGAGCGTATAGGAAAGGACCGTCCTCCACCTGGCCTTTTTTTTGCAGACAAACGACCAAATCAGATGTTAGCTGTCAGTCGTCAGCCGTCAATCGTCAGCCGGGTGGGTAGGAGCTCTCTGAGTGGCTCCACCAGTAGGAGTCCTGACGATAAGGCGCCTACGATAAGGCGCCTACAATAAGACGCCTACGATAAGGCGCCTCCTACTAAAAGGCGTTGCTGATCTGGACATAAGGGACCCTAATCAAAGCCTTGTAGACGGGGTGTCTTGGAGAAACCACACTGTGTGTGTGTGGGGGGGCTTTTTGGTCCCATCATGGTTTTCTCCCCTGGGCCCGCCCTCCGGCCACTGGAGGGGTGGGGTGTGGAGCCTGCACTGTGGTGCTGCTTGCTTGGTGCCCGCCACTTCGTGGTTGGCGCTACCGCG
Source organism: Chlamydomonas sp. UWO 241 (assembly GCA_016618255.1). Classification (NCBI taxonomy): domain Eukaryota; kingdom Viridiplantae; phylum Chlorophyta; class Chlorophyceae; order Chlamydomonadales; family Chlamydomonadaceae; genus Chlamydomonas; species Chlamydomonas priscui. Next base: position 305,279 of record VFSX01000018.1, on the reverse strand, counting down.
GGCTACTTTTGTAGCTTGACCTTTTGGTGGGCCTGCTCTCTGAAGTACCGCTGGAGTTTTGGAACCGAACATGTGACCGCCGGCAGCGGATCGTAAAACAACTGCATCAAAAAGTGAGTGGTTCCACCAAGGCACCAAGGATTCATAACAGGATTAATACTTTGTGGCCTTGCTGATCTGGACTGAAGAGCCTTATTGGAGCCTAGACAGGAGGGTCTTAGCATGATCACTGCGCGCGTCATCTCCCTCTCACCCCGCACCTCAGCTGTCCGCTACCGCCACCAGGTCACCACCAGGTTGCGTCCTTGCTTCCAGCACTGTCCCAGCACCCTTGCTTCCACACTTCCCACACCTTGCTTCCACACCTCCCACTCCACACCTCCACACCAGGCGTACCTCGAGTTTCGGCACCTCGGCATGGGGCACATACTGTGGGTGACCAACCGACCCGAAAAGTGTGAGCGTGCAGAGGTGAGATCGCAGGCTCTTAGCAGCTGCCGCTACGGTGGAGGTCTAGGGGGCGCGATCCTGCGGGCCTGTGAACCCCGCGGCTGTGCCCCCATGGGGAGGAGTCAGATCTGGGGGCCGAGTGCCCTGTCTAGTGTGTTCATAAGCTCTTCGCCAGGGGCTCCCGCCCTGGCGCCGCTCGATGGCGGACAACCGGGACAACTGCGCTTGATACTGGGCGGCTGAAAATCTGGAAATTTTCCCTGAGCGGCTCTGACGCACAGCGCTACTGGTGAACTGTTCCTGATGGGGCGAGGCTATGTGGCAGATGGGGCAGCGGTACGATGGAGAGCACGATGCACGATGGCGAGAATTGCGGCGAGCATGCACCCCCTCTCACAACGATCGGAACTCAAGCAGATTGCGGCTCCTAATGGTTTACTGTGCCTGGATGGAAGAGAGAGACGGATGGCGAGAAATTGAGAAACATGGGAAGCGAGGCACATGCGGCTAGGCTTTGTGAGGAGGTTGCGGCGCAGGGGTTCCCTGCCCCAAGGCGCAGATTATTAGATGGCGACGCGATCGATGCACCAGCCGTGCGGCATGGGGCGAGGCGAGGCCCCACCAGCGGGCGGGCACCATAATGGAGATGGCGGCTAGGAACGGGGAATGCGGCTACCGGGGATGAGGCTACGGGTTATGCATGCCAGGGGACGGCGGACAAGGCTAATGCGTCACGGCGCATGGGTAAAGAACGGGGAATGAGGCTACGGGAGCTGGCGGGCGCGGCGCGCGCACGGCGCGCGCGGCGCATGGGGGTTGCATGGCGGCGCTCTGCGCGTGCATGCATGGAGGAGATTGCTGGCGGGCATGGAGGAGCTTGCTTGAGGGCAAACAGGAGATTGCTCGCGGGCGTGGAGGAGATTGCAGGCGGGCATGGAAGCGGATGGCGAGAAATTGAGAAACATGGGAAGCGAGGCACATGCGGCTAGGCTTTGTGAGGAGGTTGTGGCGCAGGGGTTCCCTGCCCCAAGGCGCAGATTATAGATGGCGCAGCAATCAATACACTAGCCGTGCGGCATGGGGCGAGGCGAGGCCCCACCAGCGGGCGGGCACCATAATGGAGATGGCGGTTAAGAACGGGGAATGAGGCTACAGGGAGAGGATACGGGTTACAGATGCCAAAGGGGACGGCGGAACAAGGATCAGCCATAGGTGTCACGGGGAATGGCTAAAGAACGGGAATGAGGCGGGTGGTACGGGTGCTGGCGCGCATGGAGCGCGGCGCGGCGCATGGAGATCGCATGGCGGCGCCCATGCATGGACGAGATTGCTGGCGGGCATACAGGAGATTGCTGGCGGGCATGGAGGAGATTTCTGGCGGGCATACAGGAGATTGCTGGCGGGCGTGGAGGAGATTGCTGGCGGGCATGGAGGAGATTGCTGGAGCCAATGGCGGCGGCGGGACTAGTAGTAGAACACAGGCGCACACCAACAATGCGTTGCTGTCACTACCTGGGTGGTATAGGGTGGATCTGGGGGCCCAGTGTCCTGTCTAGGTCCAGTGCGTGCGCGCGTGTGGGGGTTTACCCTCACCCCTACCAGGTAGCCAGCCAGTTTCCCACTGAAACTGAGTTTAAGGTGTCGGGCGCTAGCGCCGACACCGGTCTTATACATCATTACTGGTGTCACACAGACTGTAATATCCATCATCAGGTCCAGCCCTGACCCACTAGCCCCCCACCACTAGTAGCCAGGCACCTGTCTGTAGTCGAATACGCTGCCGGTAGGTGCGTCACACACGACTTAAAAAAACATCATCAGCAGCGCGTGTGGTGTGCCCTTCCGTGGAGGGAAGAGAGGCTTATAGGAGGGTATATACCGTACGGGGCCTGAGCCTCCGCCAAAAAACATTGTTTTGGACTCCCCCGCAAAGCTGGGAACGATTGAAAACTCGCAAAACAAATGCCATTTTGGGCGTCGAATCGACTTGAATCGAAGAAAGACGAATCCTGCGGACAATGACACATTTTTCTGTTATACCCCCCGTGCAGGCTCAGGCCCCGTAGTAGTGTACATAATCGAGCGCACGTGCGCCCATGCGATCTCACCTCTGCACTCTGGGCCATGCAGGCGATCTTCCCGGGGGAGCTGGGCTGCGGCTGGGCGGACATGAAGGGAACACTCGTGCCGAAAGAGTGAGTGGGGGTGCCGAAAGAGTGATTGGGGCGGCCGAAAGAGTGAGTGGGGTGCTGAAAGAGTGAGTGGGGGTGCCAACAGAGTGAGTTGGGGTGCCGAAAGAGTGAGTGGGGTAATACCTAGGAGGTCCTATGGGTATTACGACACGCACATTCCATCCATCAGATCGTAACGATTGTGTTTAGCGCGAGCCGCATGCACCAGCGACCACTCGTGCTGCTAGCCAGTACAAATACCACACACGTACACACGCACGCACACACACACACACACGCACACACACACACACACACACACGCACACACACAATGCGCGTGCATGCACACACACCTCCGCACAGCTCTGGTATCCAAGAGATGCACCTGCTGCGTGTGGCGATCCTCGCGCGCGCGGCACGCATCGTTAACGTGCTGCTCATTGACACAGACATCCTTATGTTCCAGGTGCGTTGTGATGTGTGTGCTGTGTCATGCTGTGCTGTGCTGTGTGCTGTGCTGTGTGCTGTGCTGTGCTGGCTGTGCTGTACTTCACACATGCGCTCCATGCTCCACGCCGTGTTTGCAATGTGTTGTGCTGTGTGTACTGTGCTGTGCTGTGCTCATCGACACAGACATCCTCATATTCCAGGTGCGTTGTGCTGTGTGTGCCGTGTCGTGCTGTGTTGTGCTGTGCTTCGTCGTGCTGTGCTGTGGGTGTGCTGTGCTGTGCTTCTCACACACTGTTCACGCTAGCCCACACCTCCACACGCATGTCATCCCATCGGCGGTGCCATTGCCATTTCCACTACGCCCATTACTATTTTAGGATGCCGCCCTCAGGGCATATAAGATGGGTTCCTGCCACTTGAGTTCCTGCCCGCACCCTCTCCCACTCAACCACGCACGCATACACACACGCATGCACGCAAACACACACACACACACACACTCAGCCCTGACTGACCTCGCCCATGCGCCTGCATGTGGCATACGCGAGGACCCTCCCTTCCCCTGCCCCCCCTGCTGCTGCTATGGCATCAGCGGCATTGCCCGCATGTCACAGCCCACGTCACGCTAATCATCAGAACGTGCTGTGCCAGGCAGTGGCACGCACACACGCACGGACGCACACAAGACCATGGCACACGCGCGCGCGACAGGACCCCTAAACGTACCTGCAGCAGGCCCCCCTCACCAGCAGTAGTTCCCGCCTATCGTCGCCCTTTTCGCTGCCCGGCAGTCGCACGCATCCCTGCAGGGGACCTGAGGGCTACCATCATCCCTGCACACACACACACGCACACACACACGCACGCACACCTGACCATGGCACACGCGCGCGCGACAGGACCCTGACACGTACCTTGCAGCAGCCTCCCCTCATCAGCAGCAGTGCCCCCTATCATCACCCGCATTGCTGTTGTCACCAGAGCCGGCAGTGGCACGCAAACATGCACGCACACACGCAGGGATGCACATCTCACCATGGCACATGCGCGCTTGCAGGACCCATACACGTACCTGAGGCAGCCTCCCCTCATCAGCAGCATTGCCCCCCCTATCATCGCCCTCATTGCCGTTGTCATCAGAGCGTGCTGTGCCAGGCAGCGGCACGCACACATGCACGCATATACGCACGCACGCACACCTGTCCATGGCACATGCGCGCTTACAGGACCCATACACGTACCTGAAGCAGCCTCCCCTGAAGGACGTCAACTACCTTATCATGCGGGATGGGGACGGGTTCACCAACTGCGGTGTCGTGTATCTGCAGGTGCGCCACAGTAGCAGTAACACGGGGTTTCCAGCTAAGCAGGCTACTCTTCTACTAGAGACACCCGCCGATACTCCAGCACACTTAAGTACTAGAGTACCGCCGGCTCCCGGCCGATAGACTACCGCTCCCGCCGGCTAGACTACCCCAAACAGCGGTCTCTGAGAGACATGTCTGGCAAGGAGCATATAGGAGAGGACCTTCCTCAGGGTCACAGTAGTGGCCTTGTGGCCAGTCAAGCCGGCAGAGCCGACTGGCGCTGACTGGAACGGTCCCCGCCTGGCAGTGCATGGCTGTCCAGCTCTCGTTTGCATGGGGCTCAGCCGGCGCCCCATGCCTCATGCATGGCCAGGTCCCACCCTCCAGGGGTGCATGGACGACAGAGTTGTCATGGAGGCTGCCTGAAGACCTTCCAACGCCAGTCACCGGCAGACGAGCGACCCCGAGGATGAGCGCGGTGACGAACGCTGCGATTGGTGAAGCGGATTTACTCTGTGTTGCCTCGGCGGTCGCCACCGCTGAAGCCGTGATGGTAGCCCGCCTCCACGGGCAGCCATCTTGACCAATGTCCAGCATGCATTGACGGGCGCCAGCTCCTCCGCTCGTCGATCAACTCGTCGAGATCGGTGCCGCATGGCGTCCTGCATGGGGGGAGGATAAGGGCCGTCTCCCAGCACGGGCCGCGGCAGCGCCGCGGCTACTCGCCAAGCCATGGCAGCGCCGGGCAAGCCGCTCCTGAAGTGTTCCACCGAGGGGCAGTCTAGCAGGAGCCGGGCCAGTCGTATTTTACCCCGCTCGTCAGCGGCACGGAGATCCTCGTCACCAGCAGCGCTGCATTGCTGGGTCCAGGGCTCGGCGACGAGAACGCGCCTCCGTTAATCGAGCCCCATGAGGTGCGCCAATATGTTTTTTTCTATATGTTGGGGTGGTTCGGGGGAGGGTGTCGAGTTTTGGGGTGGTGGACGGGGAGAGAAGGGAGGGGGGAGGGGCAGTGGTCCCTGGGAAGGATTTTTCTAATTCGTTTTTTGCCGGCTCCAGCAACTTTGACCGCTCATACCAGGCACAATACACAGCGGGTATTCATGCAATGCATGCCGTTCTGCTGCTCTCGGCAAGAGCTTTCCAGCGCATCGCTCCACGCCCTCACCCACTAAGTGTGGGGTGGTTTTCTGGGAAATGGGACATCCGGCTCGGAGCGGTATACGGCTCACAGGGGAATCACTGGTGAGGGGGGCGGGAACGGGGTCAGCAACTGCGGTGTAGTATAGGTGCAGGTGTGTGCGTTGTTCAGTGTTATATGCTTCAGTAGGTGGATCTCCTGTTATCTGGGTCCCTGCCGCGTGTGTGTTTGGGCCGATGGGCGGTGGACGTGGTGGTCAGGGGGAGGGGTAGGGGGAGGGGGACAAGTTCAGCAACTGCAGTCTCATGTGCGTTCAGGTGTGCATGGCTTCTGTTGACGTTGGGGTGGTGGTGGTGGAAAAAATATTGACGCTAGGATCGGTTTTCACCAGTGGTGGTGGTGGTGGTGGTTGGGGACTTTGGAGGAAGAGCAGAGGCGTGTGTGTTTGTGTCGCTGATGCCGTCTGTGTTGGGTTGGATGCCATGTTATCTGGTTCCCTGCCGCGTGTGTGTTTGTGGATGGATGGTGGTGGGGTGGAGGTGGTGGTCGGGCAGAGGGGGGAGGGGGAGGGGAAGGTGCTCACCAACTGCAGTCTCGTGTGCGTTCAGGTGTGCATGGCTTCTGTTGACGTTGGGGTGGAGGTGGTGGTGGTGGTGGTTGGGGACTTTGGAGGAAGAGCAGAGGCGTGTGTGTGTGTGTGTGTCTAGCTGATGCCGTCTGTGTTGGGTTGGATGTCCTGTTCTCTGGTTCCCTGCCGCGTGTGTGTTTGGGCCGATGGGTGGTCGAGGTGGAGGCGGTTGTGGTCGCGGAGAGGGGGGAGGGGGAGGGGGACGGGTTCAGCAACTGCGGTGTCGTGTACGTTCAGGTGTGCATGGCTTCTGTTGATGTTGGGGTGGTGGTGGTGGTGGTGGTGGTTGGGGAATTCGGAGGAAGAGCGAAGGCGTGTGTGTTTGTGTAGCTGATGCAGTCTGTGTTGGGTTGCATGTCATGCTACCTGGTTCCCTGCCGCGTGTGTGTTCGTGGATGGATGGTGGTGGGGTGGAGGTGGTGGTCGGGAGAGGGCGGAGGGGGCAGGCACACCAACTGCGGTGTCGTGTGTGTTGATGTATTTATCGCGTCTGTGCGTCTGTGTTGGTGGATGGATGGTGGTGGGGTGGAGGCGGTGGTCAGGGGAGGAGGACAGGCACACCAAGTGCGGTGTCGTGCAGGTTTAGGTGTGCCGCTTTGGGTTTAGGGTTTAGGGCTTGGGCAGGGTTTAGGTTTAAGGCTTTAGGCTTTAGGGTAAGTATCAGAGGGGGGGGTGAGGAGGAAGAACAGAGGCGTGTGTGTGTGTGTGTGTGTGTGTGTCAGGGTTTTCCTTGGGGGCTGCCAGGCTGTCGGTTACCTGGAGAGGGCCTCCCGCACTCTTCGGGTTTCCTGCTGAGCTCCCTGGGCGCTCTCCAGGCTGTAATTGTATTCCCCCCACTTCTTCACCTGCATTTCCGAACTCCCCCCTCGCTTCTCATCGGCAAACCGCCCTCATAGTAACCCGATCGGCTGGAAAAACCCTGGGGTGTGTGTGTGTGTACGTGTGTGTGTGTGTGTGTGCGTGTGTGAGGCGGGGAGGGAGGGCTGGTCGAGGACGCAGGCGAGAGAAACCAGGGAGCTTCGTGCCATGGTACCAGTTCGCTGCTATTGGTGGCAGCGGGAGCATGTGGGCACTGACCCCCCCACACACACTCTCCCCACACACACCGCCCTGCCCCACCCCAAAATTCCCTGTTCGCTGCTATTGGTGACAGCGTGACCATGTGGGCACTGAGCCCACCCCCCCACACTCCCCACACATACCGCCCCTGCCCCCCCCCAGAACGCCCCCCGCGCCCCCCACACACGTACACACCTCCCCTGCCCCCCGCCCCCAGACCCCCACCCCACCCACACACACGCCATCAAAGGCGTCCAGAACACTGTAAATCCCCCCCCCCCCCCCTCTGAACGCGGTGCCCAAGGGCATATTAAGCCCTAATTCAAGAAACCCCAACCCTAAACCCTAAAACCCTAAAATCTCTCCCCTGCCCCCCCCCCCCAGAACGCCGCACCAAACGGCCCGTCTGCCTACGCCATTGGCGACGTGGTCAGTCGGTGGGTGCGGTGGAGCGACGACAACAGTGCGCTCATCAGGTGGGTGCTAATCAGGGTTCAGGGTGCTCATGAGGTTTGAGGTTTGAGGGTTCAGAGGGTGTGCTCATCAGGGCTAAGGGCTTAGGGTTTAGGTGCTCATGCGGGTGCTCAGGTGGTTGGTCAGTCGGTGGGTGCGGTGGAGCAACAATAGCAGCGCGCTCATCAGGTGGGTGGTTACCAACCTACCGCCGTACTTGACTGTGTGCTAGGACCCAGCTAGGGCCCTCGTGGCCTACTATCGTCGTACGGGTGCTCAGGTGGTTGGTTGCTCATTCGGTGAGTGGTCAGTCGGTGGGCGCGGTGGAGCGACAACAGCAGCGCGCTCATCAGGTGGGTGCTCAGAAGGGATTCAGGTTAAGGGTGCTCAAATGAGTCAATGTTGGGGTTCAGAGCGAGGCCGGGCTCCTGATATTCACAATCGCCAACACTCCTTCCGAGAGCTTCAACAACCCTGAGAGATCTTACACCACCCCTGCCCGCAGCAAAACGCCCTCGGCGGACCCCGTCTGCTGGGAGCAGTCCATGTACAGCGACACGCTGCTGTCGGCACGTGCAGGCCGCCCCGTATTCCTCAACTGCTGGATGCCAGGGTGAGGGGTCATCCCGGGGCGATCCCGCTGCGTGCGATGAGCATGCCATCAGAGTGGCCATCACCAGAGCGTGCTATCAGAGCGACCATGAGAGACCCCCCCCCCCCCCGCTCTCACTGTGATCACTCTGATGCATCAGAGGGACCATCAGAGCATGCCATCAGAGTGTCCACCATCAGAGCATGCCATCAGAGCATGCCATCAGAGCATGCCATCAGAGCATATGCCATCAGAGTGGTCACCGGAGACCCCCCCCCCCTCTCCCTCGCTCTCGCTGTGATCACTCTGTTGCATCAGAGTGACCATCAGAGCGTGCCATCAGATTGGCCATCACCAGATCATGCCATCAGAGTGACCATGAGAGCCCCCCCTCCCCCCCCGCTGCTCTCACTGTGATCACTCTGATGCATCAGAGTGACCATCAGAGCATGCCATCAGAGTGGTTCATCACCAGAGCATGCCATCAAAGTGGTCACCAGAGCCTCCCCCTCCCCCCCCCCTCCCTCGCTCTCGCTGTGATCACTCGGATGCATCAGAGTAACCATCAGAGCATGCCATCAGAGTGGTTCATCACCAGAGCATGCCATCAAAGTTGTCACCAGAGCCCCCCGACTCCCCCGCTCTCGCTGTGATCACTGGGATGCATGAGTGTAACCATCAGAGCATGCCATCAGAGTGGTCACCGGAGCCCCCCCCCCCCCTTCCTCCCTCGCTGTCGCTGCGATCACTCTGATGCATCAGAGTGACCATGAGAGCATGCCGTCAGAGTGGTCACCATCAAACCATGCCATTAAAGTGGTTACCAAAGCCCCCCCCCCCTCCCCCGCTCTCGATGCGATCACTCTGATGCATCAGATTGACCATCAGAGCATGCCACCAGAGTGGTACTCAGAGACCCCCCCCCCCTCTCTGTGATCACTCGCATGCATCAGAGTGACCATCAGAGCATGCCATCAGAGGATGGTCACCAGAGCCCCCCCCCCCCCACGATTCTCGCGCAGGCGTAACCGGGACGTGTTCATGTTGCCGCACCAGAAGCTGTTCAACACAACGCACAATCTTGGCTTGGCGCCGTACCTTGACCAGGTGACAGTGGTTTACTTTTTGGCTCTACACAGCCATTTGGCTGTATACCGGCTGTATTTTGACCTTGAACTCAGATCGACCTATTCAGTGGATTGGTAGCCTGACGTGCCCGCACGACAGAGCTCGCCAAGAGCTTTCAAATTCCCTACATATGAGGACAAACGGTCAATGGGAGGTCAGCGGTCAATGTGGTCAAAGCAAAATATTTAAAATTCTTTATATATGAGGACAAACGGTCAATGGGAGGTCAGCGGTCAACGTGGTCAAAGCAAAATCCGACTGTGGAAGAATTGATTTAAGTACTTGAAAAGAATATCACTGCCAGGTGATGATCAAATTAAGGAAATGGTGGTAAGGATATGGTAGTAACTGTTGCTGGTGTCACACAGACTTGTCACTGGTGTCACACAGACTAGTTCTGGTGTCACTCTGACTTTAATATCCATCATCAGTAAGGAAACGGCACCTCGACCTGACCTCGACCAGGTGATGCACATAATTATAATTGGCCATTTGAAATGGTAGAGGTCTCTGTCCGAGTATCTGTGCGCATACAAATTCAACAAGAGGGCGCGAGTCGAGGCGCGTATGGGGCGGGTGGGGCGCAGCCGCGCAACAACTTTGGGGTTTCTCTCCCAATCTGGGTCTCTGGGTCTGGGGTCTGGGGATCTGGCGTTTGGTAGTTGTCTGGATGCGAGTCTTCTCTCGCCAGACGGACTGTAGACCCGACCACACACACGCCCTCCGCAGCCGCGCGACAACTTTGGGGGTCTCTCTTCCAATCTGGTTCTCTGGGTCTGGGTTCTGGGGATCTGGAGTTTGTTCTGTGTCTGGGTGTAGGTGTTCTCTCGCCCGGCGGACTGTAAGACCGACCACACACACGCCCTCCGCAGCCGCGTTTCAACAAAAATGGGTTTGTGTTCGAGACCGCGCGCGCCCTCAGCATGTCTCAGGGCAAGGCTTGCGACACACACACACACACACACACACACACACACGCACACACGTACACACGCACACGCACACACACGCCTACACACACACACGCACGCCCTCTGCAGCTGCATTTCAACAAGACCGGGGTCGTGTTGGAGACCGCGCGCGCACTCGGCATGGCTCAGGGCAAGGCTTGTGAGACACACACGTACACACACACACACACAGACACACACGCCCTCCGCAGCTGCACTTCAACAAAACCGGGGTCGTGGCAGAGACCGCGCGCGCACTCGATATGGGGCGCGATGATTACGTGCTGCTGGCGGGAAACACGTCTGTGCCGCACTTCCGCGGCGTGTGGCCAGAGGAGCTGGGCGGCGCCCCATATGGCGCACCCGGGAGGTTCTTCGAGGTAACAGTAACAGTAACATCAGCTTTCCAACGAACACTACCTTCCAGCCCTAGTACCGCCGCCTAGACCCAAGTCCAGTTCTGGCCCTGACAATGACTTGTGGGGGGCGGTAGCCACCAGCCGGCTGCCTGTCAACACGGAGTCCTAGAGCAACAAGGAGAGCCAGCCCAACGCCAGCCCTAAACCCTAAGCCCTAAACCCTAAGCCCTAAACCCTTAGCCCTAAACCCTAAGCCCTAAACCCTAAGCCCTAAACACCACGCATCTCAAACCCCAACCCCTCCATCCTTGGGGTTGAAGGCCTTAAACCCTAAGTCCTAAACCACGCATCTTAAACCCTGACCCCACCATCCTAGCCCCCAAACCCTAAACCCTCCATCCCCCCTAAACCACGCATCCACCCCCACCCCGTGGTGCCCCCCCCCCCCCCCCCCCATGGTGCCCTGTGATTAAACCACGTATCCTAAACCGTAAACCCTCCATCCTAAACTCCAACCCTTAGATGCAATCGCAAAAGAAATCCGCCTAAGCACTGAAGCCCTTAAGCCCTGCATCCTAAGCCCTAAACCCCAACCCCTGAACCCGAACGCTAACCTCTTCATCCTAAGCCCTTACCGTAGTACCGCTTTGCCTTGCCGCCACTTTTATAAAGAGGGTAATTGTTTAGAATTTAGGTGCCGTGCCGCGGGATTTTTTTGGATTTCTTCCCTGTTTTGACGTCACTTTTGGCTTTTTTTTACTCTTCGGTATTATTTTTTAGAAATTGGCCTTGCCGCCACGTTTACCGAATTATTTCATCGGCAAGGCAAAGCGGTACTACGGCAACCCTCCATCCTTGACCCTAAACTCTTCATCCAGGTTCGGATGAAGCGTTCACGCTTAACCCGAATAAGCTGGGTCAGCTGCCGTGTGCCCTCAGATGTCATTTATTTTCATATGGACGCAGGAGTGGATGAGCCAGCTGAAGGCAGACGTGCTGCCGGTGTGGGCGCAGCCAGACGTGGCAGAGGAGGTGTGTGTGTGTGTGTGTGCGTGCGTGTGTGCGTGCGTGTGTGCATGTGTGTGTGCGTGTGTGTATGTGTGTGTGTGTGCATGAGCCAGCTGGAGGCAGACGTGCTGCCGATGTGGGCGCAGCCGGACGTGGCAGATGAGGTGTGTGTGTGTGTGTGCGTGTGCGTGTGTGTGCGTGCGTGTGTGCATGCGTGCATGCGTGTGTGTGTGTGTGTGTGTGCATGAGCCAGCTGAAGGCAGCCGTGCTGCCGGTGTTGGCGCAGCCGGACGTGGCATATGAGGTGTGTGTGCGTGTGTGTGTGTGTGTGTGTGTGTGAGCCAGCTGAAGGCAGACGTGCTGCCGGTGTGGGCGCAGCCGGATGTGGCAGAGGGGTGTGTGTGTGCGTGTGTGTGTGAGTGTGTGGGTGTGGGTGTGCACGCAAGTTTGTGTATAGGGGTGTGCGTGTATGTGTGGATTGTTTGTGTGTGTCTGTGTGTGTGTGTGTGTGTGTGTGTGCTCAAGTCTGTATGTATTGTGTGTGTGCGCGCGCAAAAGTGTGGACATGTACCATACAAAGAATGTGCCGTCCCCTCGACGATCCGCCCAACCGCGTTGGTGTGTCAACTGGATTACGGCTCGTGCCTGTGCACATGTAAAATCGACCACAAACACACACACACAGACATGCCCCCCCCCCTCACACACGCACACACACACACACGTGCACACAGGAGGCCGCAGCCGACGCTGCCCCCCACGAGACCGTCGGCTTCTTCCCCCCGTGGTTTGTTGAATCGTGGAGCAACGCTGGGTGGAAGGGCACGTGGTCTCCGTGGCTGCTGCGGGCGTCAATCGAGGTGCGGCGACCAGCAGGGCAGTCGTGTAGGCGACACGATGATACGATGCCAGTATGGATTCCGTGTCGTATGTCCAGATCTCTTCCCCCCCCCCCCCCCCCCCCCCCCCCCCGTGGTTTGTTGATTCGTGCAGCAACGCTGCGTGGAAGGGCACGTGGTCTCGGTGGCTGCTGCGGGCATCAATCGAGGTGCAGCCAGTGATTTCTGTTTCTGCTGCACACAGCCGGGCACAGCCGGAACTTCAGTGAAGTGACTGTCGACACAATTACACCGCCTGAATGGGAACTGGCCAGCGCCAGCGCACCCAGGTTTGACAGATTTTACATGTACGCGCCCGGAGGAACCCGGGGCGTGAGTCAAGGCCTAGACTACACGTCTAGCTACGGTAGGTGCGTCACACACGACTGTAAAATCCATCATCAGCTAGTAGGAGCTCTACTAAGAGAGCCCGCAAGGCCACGCAGTGCGCCAGCCTACCAGGTTGGTGCGCCCACCTAGGAACCCCTGTGAAAAAAGTTTCCTCACCATCGCGCCCTCTCAGCCTCCCACACTCCTTTTACCGGGGGGCGGAACGCAGGGGAGGGTGGGGAAGTATAAAAGAGTGGCGGCTGGGGCGGCCGTGGTGAATGTGTTAATGTTACTGTTTCTGCAACTGTTGCTGTTGCTGTTACTGTCGGTTACTGCTGCAGGCGCCGCTGTCAGCGTTCCCCCGCGCAAACTTCAGCGGCGGCTGAGGCGGTCGTTGTTGTGTTACTGTGTTTCTGTAATTTGTTTATGTTTCTGCAACTGTTACTGTCGGTTTCTGCTGCAGGCGCCGCTTTCAGCGTTCCCCCGCGCGAACTTCAGCGGCGGCTGAGGCGGTCGTTGTTGTGTTACTGTGTTTCTGTAAATGGTTTATGTTTCTATTTCTGTTACTGTCTGTTACTGCCGCAGGCGCCGCTGTCGTCGTCGCCGCTATCAGATTTCCCGCACGCGGACTTCAGCGGCGGCGACGGCGGAGGGGGCGGTTGTTGTTACTTTGCTTGGGTGTTACTGTGTTACTTTGCTGTAACCGTTGCTGTTACTGTCTGTTACTGTCGCAGGCGCCGCTATCGCCGTCGCCGCTATCCGAGTTCCCGCGCGCGGACTTCAGCGGCGAGGGCGGCGGCTGGGGCGCGCAGCCGGCGCCGTCGGTGATGGCCCACTTTGTGCACGTGCCCGGCGGCGCCTCGAACAAGCTGACCGTGCGGATGGTGATGGGGCACTACAACTGGTCGGTGGCGCACCCGGCAAAGGCGGGCGTCGGGGCGTTCTTCGCGTCGACGCACGCACACCAGGTGCGTATTACGAGACAGCTATACAGACCAGGCAGACCAACAGACCAGGCAGACAGACCAGGCAGACAAACAGAGCGGGCAGACCAACAGGCAGACCAACAGGCAGACCAACAGACCAGGCAGACAAACAGACCAGGCAGACAGACCAGGCAGACAAAAAGAGCGGGCAGACCAACAGGCAGACCAACAGACTAGGCAGACAAACAGACTAGGCAGACAAACAGTCCAGGCAGACAGACCAGGCAGACAAACAGAGCGGGCAGACCAACAGGCAGACAAACAGACCAGGCAGACAAACAGACCAGGCAGACAGACCAGGCAGACAAAAAGAGCGGGCAGACCAACAGGCAGACAAACAGACCAGGCAGACAAACAGACCAGGCAGACAAACAGACCAGGCAGACAGACCAGGCAGACAAACAGAGCGGGCAGACCAACAGGCAGACCAACAGACCAGGCAGGCAGACTAGGCAGGCAGACCAACAGACCAGGCAGGCAGACCAGGCAGACAAACAGAGCGGGAGTCATGTGTGGAGTTCAGGCTAGGTGTCCACACAGAAGGGGTAGTTCGCCTACACGTTAGCCTACGTTGGTGTGGAAGTCGTTGAAGAGATGATAAAGTCAGAGCATCGATACAGCATCCATACTGGTGTTACTCTGTGCGTGCTTGGCACCACACGTCGTTCGCTCAGCTTATCAGTCAAATCAATCGTGTATCAAAGGGGTGCCCGATGGGCTGCTCACCACAGCGCACCAAGTGCGCACCGTGATGGGGCGCCCCCTTTGGGTGGGTGCTGTGTGTGCAGTGGACGAGTGCGGGTACTTTATCAGCATATGCCCCGGGGGTTCAGTGCGCACGCACGAGTCTAACACGCCATTAGAGGCGCCCGGCAGACGGTACAATCGACCAATCGACCACACCTGGTGGTTTTTGCGCGTGCGTGTCGCGGCAGAGCCGCTTTGGGAGTGGTTTGTGTGTGTGTGTGTGTGTGTGTGTGTAGGAGTGGTTGGTGTGTGTGCGCCGGGTGCACCGCCGGCGCACCAATTACGCGGGGGGGGGGGGGGGGGCTCTTTTTTGCGGGGGCCTCTTCAATCAGCGCGACGCGGGGGCCTCTATTTTTTTTCTCACGTGTGATCCCCGTGTGACCCCCGTGTGACCCCCGTGTGACCCCCGTGTGATGTACCCCCCCTCCCCCCCCACACACACACACATTCCACCTGCGTGACGTACCCACACACACACACATATTCCCCACCCGTTTGCGCGTCCTGTGGCAGGTGCCAGGTGGGGTGGTTGGCTTAAATCCGGCGCTGTGGCCTCTGTTATTATGTGAGGCGTGACGCACCCCCACCCCCACCCCCCCACACACACATACACACGCACTCTACCCGTGTGCGCTTTATGCGGCAGGTGCCTGGCCTGGGGGTGTAGGTGTGAGGTGTGAGGTGTGACGTACCCCCCCCCCCCATTCCCCACCCGTGTGCGCGTCCTGCGGCAGGTGCCAGGCCGTTTGGTCGGCTACAACCCAGCGCTGTAGCCCCTGTTATTATGTGAGGCGTGACGTACCACACACACACACACACTCCACCCGTGTCAGCGTGCTGCGGCAGGTGCCAGGCGGGGTGGCGTAGGTGTAGGTGTGACGTGTGACGCACCCCCCCACCTCACCCCATTCCCCACCTGTGTGACCCCCGTGTGACCCCGTGTAATGTACCCCCACCCACCCACCCCTACCCCGCGCACACACTCACTCCACCCGTGTGACGTGCCCCTCACACCCCCAACCCGTGTGCGCGTGCTACAGCAGGTGCCAGGCCGGGTGGTCGGCTACGACCCAGTGCTGTGGCCTCTGTTAGTCTGTGACGCGTGACGTTACCCCCCCCCCTCCCCTCCACCCGTGTGCGCGTGCTGCGGCAGGTGCCAGGCCGGGTGGTCGGCTACGATCCGACGCTGTGGCGCACGCTGTGGGAGACTGAGGACCTGTTCCGTACGGCCGTGCAGTGAGTGACTGCATACTGTTACGGGACAAGGGCTGTGGCCCTTAGGCTAGGCTGCGTGCTGGCCTCAGCCTTAAGGCAGAGCTAGCCTAGAGTGCGGGGAGGGGCCCAGGACCTGATGCTCGAGGCTGTACTGGTCGAGTAGCTTAGCTAGTGGTGGGAGTTCCCCCAGGTGGGCCACGCACTAGCTAGGACGGGGGGGGCGGAGGTGAGAGTGCGGCGGAGACGCTTGGCAAGCGACGACGCGCGGGGGCAAGCAAGGCAGGCCGAAAGCAGGCAGGCCTCCCGGGGGGCTGAGGGGAGAGGCCATTGTCAGCCCTCTAACACATGCAGTGTGCTTCTTTAATTGGCTCTGGACGATTTTTTTTCCATTGTTTTTTGGTAGTCTTTGCTGAAAAGCCGATGTAACTGTAACTGAATTGTTTTCCACCTCAAGCATTGACGACCGACGGGACTGCAACGACCGCACGTGCGGCAGTGATTCCCCTGCGAGCCGTATACCGCTCCGGGCCGGATTTCCCATTTCCCAGAAAACCACTCCACACTTAGTGGGAGAGGGTGTGGAGCGGTGCGTTGGAAAGCTGTTGTCGAGAGCAGCACAATGGCATGCGTTGCATGATTACCCGCTGTGTATTGTGCCTGGTGTGAGCAGTCAAAGTTGCTGGAGCCTGCTAAAAACAATTACTAAACTCCTTCCCAGGGACCACTGACGTGCGGCTTGCCTTTGCGAATGACTCTCGTTGTTTACCCCCCACCCCACCCCCCACCCCCCGCGAAGTTGATAAACCAATAAATCTCGTCCAAAATCGCGATTCGGGCGTCGAAATGACAAAAATCGCACGAAAAAATTGCCCCCGCAATTCAAGCCCGCAATTGGATTAAACAATTCTAGCTTCGACCCCCCCCCCCCCGCCTCGCGAAGGGAAGCAATATGGATGGTACACCACATCTCCCTCAGCACGGTGCGCAATTTAATGATACAGGCTCTTTGGGAAGCCCTTGATCAAGACGAGAGGAACTGGCGGTAAGCCGCGCTGCGGGCGTCTATTTTTTGCCCGTTTACTGCCGCTGGCGGCGTACCGCCGAGTGATCCCCCCGTAAGCCGTATACCGCTCGGGGCCGGATTCCCCATTTCGGGCCATCGCTGAAGTCCCTCCCGCACGCATATGTGATGGCCCGCCGAAACCCCTCCCGCCCGCACCCGCAGGGCGCTCGTCCGAGTCGCCCTCCTCACCAATCGCACTGCGGTGCTGCCACCCGTGCCGGCCGAGGCCCCGTGGGTCGTCAAGGACTTTAGAGCAAAGCACTACAGGCAGCAGCTGCCCCTGGTGTTCGACCACGGAAAATTCATCTGCTACGGCGACTGGACGGATGTGCGGTGGGTCCATTATGTGTGTTCAGAGGGGCGGGGGGGGGGGAGGGGGGGAGGCAGCACCATGCTCAGTGACCCCTGGGAAGGATTTTAGTAATGAAAAATGGCTCGAGCAACTTTAACCTCTCTTACCCGGCCCGGAATACATAGCGGGTGGTTTTATGGGAAATGGAAAATCCGTTCCCGAGCGGTATACGGCTAGCGGGGTTAATCACTGGCCCCGCTGACAGACACGGGGACTGGGTCGACGTTCGATGGGTCCATTGCACGTCCAGCGTTGAGTTTGGGTCAAATTTTGACGCACCGACCCGCACACAGACACGGCGACTGGACCAATGTGCGGTGGGTCAACTGCAGTGGTCCCTGGGAAGGATTTTAGTTATTGGTTTTTTCCCGACTCAAGCAACTTTGACCGCACATACCAGGCGCGGTACATCACGGGTGTCCATGCAACGCGTGCTGCTGTGCTGCTCTCGGCGAGAGCTTTCCAACGCACCCCTCCACGCCCTCTCCCACCAAGTGTGGGTTGGTTTCCTGAGGAATGAAAATCTGTCCCCGGGCGGTTTACGGCTTGCGGGGTGATCACTGGCCCCGCTGACAGACACGGCGACTGGACGGACGTGCGGTGGGTGAACTGCACGTCCATCGCGTTGCGTTGCGTTGGGTCGATTTTGTCAGGGCCAGAACTGGACTTGGCTCTGGGCGGCAGTACCAGGGCGAGGGGAGGCTTTGCTGGAAATTTGATGAACAACAACTTTACTGTTACTGGGTCAATTTTGGACGCAGCGCCCCCAAACCAGACACGGCGACTGGACCGACGGTCGGTAGGTCAATTGCATGTGCTCGGAGGGGGCGGGGGGGAGGGGGGGGGGGCAGGCCGCGCCCTACTGACTGACACGGGGACTGGGTCGTCGGGTCCGTTGCATGTGGGCGGGGCCGGGGGGGGGAGGAGGAAGGAGGGGGCAGCGCCCCGCAGACAGACTCGGCAACTGGACGGACATGCGTTGGGTCAAATGCATGTCAATTGCGTTGCGTTGCGTTGGGTCCGTTTTGAGAGGGCCAGAACTGGACTTGGCTCATGGGGGCGGTACCAGGGCAAAGAGACACTTTGCTGGAAAGCCGATGTTGCTGCTACTGGGTCAATTTTGGACGCAGCGCCGCGAAAACAGACACGGGGACTGAACCGACGGTCGGTGGGTCCATTGCACGTGCTCGGAGGGGGAGGGGGGGGCAGCGCCCCGCTGACAGGCACGGGGACTGGGTGGACAGTCGGTGGGTCCATTGCACGTCCAGCCTTGCGTTGGTTTGGGTCATTTTCTGACGCAGCCCCTTGCTGCCGGCTCGCTCCCGGCTCGCTCGCAGCTCGGGGTCTGTAGGGGCCGGCAGGGGCCTAGCTAGGCTCTCGGAGGGGACTAGGGGCACCGCCCCCCCCCACACACAGTCGCTCGGAGCAAAATTTGCACCAGAGCACTGGATTGCTCTGGATTTGATTGGAAACATGGTCCTCGACCCGTTCACCCGAGAGGGACACTAGGGTAGCTAGCGAGAAGGTGGTGTTGTTGTTGCCACTCGGCGCTGCATCACCGCCCACAGCAAACCAGTCTGGTCGTGAAGCAGGATCCTTTGCATCACTAAAATTCAACTTAACAGTCAACATACGTGGCGTGTCAAGACGTGACCTGCGCCGGCGGCACTGAGTTGTCGTAATGCACACCGTTATGTGACCTCAAGCTAGATCACGCGCCGGTTGAGCCAGGTCCTCCCACCTCTACTTCCCCTCCATCTCAGCCCCTCCTACCACTCCTCCCTCACTTCTGAACATCCCTAAATTTCCCCTCCTGTCCAGCCCTCTTGATCCCCAAGTGGTGGTTCGTTCTACCCCAGACGACCCCCAAATGCACGCGAAACGGTGTGTAGAGAGCTGTCAACGCACGATGTCGGCGGAATCTTATGCATTGGAAAGCTGTTGTCAAGGGCTTTCCAACGGTATGTTGCACGCCTCGTGGGGCCGAGTCTTGAGGCAGATACGCGTCTTAGAGTTCGCCCTGAATGGTTACTTTTTTCCCTGAGCCGGAAGCCGGCGCCCCCAAAAACAATTAATTTAAATCCGGCTCAAATACGGCTCGGAGCCGTATGCGGCTCACAGGGGAATCACTGCTTAGCATTGACCATTGACCGTCAAAGATAGGTGATTTTCAAGCTCGTGACGAGCTCTATCTGATGGGATCGTCAGACCATCAAGCAGCTTGGTTGGTTGAGCTCTATGTGATGGGATTGTTATAAGCCAAATGGCTCCCAATCGCTCCCAGGAGCCCAAAACAATATCACTGGACGCAGCGCCCCGCATACAGATACGGGCGCACACGTACACACGCACACCAGATGTGCCCTGGTGCTTGGGGAGGTGGGTGGTGGAAGTCTCTTTTGGGGGGTGCGCAATGCCAGGCGCAAAGGGCCGCTCGATGGGGAGTGTGTCGCACACACTGTGGCATGCAACGCACGAGCGCACGCCGCGCACATGCGCGTGTACCAGTGGTTCCGTTGAGGATCTTGGGGAAATGATAGCTGAACCCGGGCCTCACGCTCATTTCGCCAATCTCAACCCGACGGAGGCGAATTTTTGGGTCGGATTTCGCGCAACCCGACGCACCAGCCTGAATCGGCCAATCTCAACCCGAAAGTGCTCTTTGTCGGGTTGCGGGTTGGCTAACGGAAACACCAGGTTGAGAATAAATCACAACTAAAAACACGGGGGGGCAAGAAACTTATTTCCTGCAGGCACGGTACATGTTTGTTTTGGGGGGCTGACCCCCCCCACCCCCCTACCCAAGTCGCTGCATACACCATGCATGGAGCCAGGACCAAGGCGCATGGCGTCCTTACAGGAAGGGCTGTCCATCACAATGTCTAAGTCGCCAAAGGATAGCCAAAATAACCCCCCAAATGCAGCCATACCATGGCTTAGATAGCCGCCACCAAGGAGTGTGGAGCCTCCAGTTCACACTTTCCAGGCAGATTCAGGGTTGACTCTCCAAGGTGTTTTGCTGTGCTCTCCAAGGAAATGCAGATGGCATCGGTCCCATCTTAATCTATGAAGGTTGCTCAAATCCCTAGTTGGGCACTCGGTGCACCGTAGGGAGCACGCGGGGGAGTTGGGGCGTTGAGGGGGGTGGACCCCCACCCTATTAACCCAGGCTCCTTTCTGAGAGTGGATTCATGCTCCCCTCATCAAGGCGGTTCCAATGGTGGTCTTCCCGTCGAAAATTGCCAACTGGAAAGAAAGTTCTGGACCGCCCGTATTTATTTTTTTGCGCCCTCCCCCACCACCACCACCACCCCTCCACTTTGAGCCCTCGTATCTCGGCCTCCGGGTGTCCGAATTCAAAAATTCCGCTTGATTTGGAACGTACACATCAAGCAGATTGATATTCAGCGTGCCTGTATTTTCTGATTTTCCTGCCCCCCCCCCCCGTGACTAAAAACCTAAACCACGACCCCTAAAACCCTTAACCCACGTCGCTAAACCCACGTGTAAAACCCTACAACCCCAAACCCCAAACCCCAAACCGTCAACCTGGATCCCTCACCCTTCGTGGTGTGCAGGTGCCTCTGGGGCGGCTACCTCCCCTTCGAATGCCTCAAGCGCCCACACCCGTCCAGCGGCATGGAACACCTGTGGGCGGGCGCGCTGCTGCCGATCGAGTATGAACACTGGGTCACACTCCTGCCCGCGGCAGAGCCTCCAACGGTGTTAGAGCTGCCACCTGGCCTGGCTGCTCAGGTGCGAAGGTGGCGCATCGTGCAACGTTGGGGTGGGGGTTATGGGGGGGGGGAGAGGCTCACACACACACGCGCACGCACACCCACGCGCGCACACACACACACACACACACGCACGCAAGCACACACCACCCTGGCCTGGTTGCTCAGGTGGCGAAGGTGGTGCATCGGGCCACGTTGGGCTGTGTGTGGGGGGGGGGGGGGCTCGCGCACACACTCATGCACGCACGCACGTGCACACGCATGCACCACCTGGCCTGGCTGCTCAGGTGCGGAGATGGTGCATTCGTGTCAAGTTGGGGGTGGGGTGGGGGGGTTAAGGGGGAGGGGGGGGGAGAGGCTCACGCACACACACACGCACGCACACGCACGCGCACGCATGCACGCATCACATGGCCTGGCTGCTCAGGTGCGAAGATGGGTGCATTGGCCACGTTGGGGGGGGGGGGGGGGGGGTTGGGAGAGGCTCACGCTCACACACACACACACACACACACACACGCACGCGCACACGCACGAACGCACGCACCACCTGGCCTGGCTGCTCAGGTGCGAAGATGGCGCATTGTGCAACGTTGGGGTGGGGGTTAGGGGGGGTTACGCACAACGCACTCACAAGTGTCAGCAGCAGCAGCGGCAGCAGCAGCGGCAGCAGCAGTGGCAGCAGCAGCAGCGGAGGGATGGTGACCTTGGTTGTGTTCTGAGCGAGCTTCATCAGCACACCGTGGTCGATTTTACAGTCCGTCGGACGCCTTTGATGGCGCATTATACCCTAGGAAAGAGGCCGGAAGCTGTCAAAATTAGACCCCTAGCATGCCATCTGCCATCATGATTGCTGTGCACGCGGTGCGTGCCTCAAAACAGGCGACAAGGAAGTCAGCCAACTCGTGCCAGAACCTGGGGTTCTCCTGGCCTGGCCGAGGATTCATAAACTCCCGCATCCGCTCATCTAAATCGGCCTCCTCGTGTGCTGGAGGATGTGGCACAAGCAACGGGGCATTTGACAACATGGGGGTCCCCTACCACCAGTAGCCAGCCATCCCAGTTAGGTGCTCGGGCTCTACACGCTGAGCACGATCTTGTACGCCTTTAGAGGTGCCCCTGACTGTAACATCCCCTATGTCTGTGCAGGCAAACAACAGCGGCGCAGGCTCAATACCGACAGTGCCAGTGCCGATAGACGAGGTGCGTGCCGTGGCGAGGGGGGCGTGCGCGCGCGCGCGTGCGTTGAGATCGCCGGTTGGCAAGCGCCCTCTGACCCCCCCCCTCCCTGCACCTCCCTCACACACCACCTCACACCCGCAACCTGCACTCGAGTGCGTGCGTGCGTGGAGACGCCCTTTTGCCCGTGCCTCTGCCCCCCCCCCCCCCTGCGTCGTCGTCGTCGAATGTATAACACAACGAGAGCGCCTAGACCCCGAGTAAAAACACAAGACCCAAAAAGGCTAAAGCCAGCGAGGCAATCACACACAGCCCCCCAGCACAGTCCCCCGTTGTGACGAACCGCAAACTACAAACGGTTCTGAGAGCCAGTCAGCGCCACGCAAGTCCATGTCTACACTCAACAATCACTGAGGCGGCACGCCCCTGACTCATTCCCACCTCAACTCCTCCGCTATACCCTAAACCCCACAAGGCCCGGACTGCCCCCCTGCCTGCGCATCACTTGGCACACCTCACACCCCACACCTCCCATACCACACCTCTCATGCCAGGTGGTGCGCCTACTGGCAGCCGCCCCGCGCGCGTCGCTGCTGCGCCACGTGCTGCTTCCCACCACCGCCACCGGCGCTCCAACCGGGGGCAGGGTCATGGATGCCCTGCCGGCAGGCACGGATTCGCTGCTGGCAGCGTGGCTAATGCAACGCTGCTGGGAGTAGCAGAACGCCGTTGTTGTAACTGACAAGTCTGCTGGTCACTGTATTTACAGTTTTCACATGTATGCGCCCGGAGGACCCCGGGGCGTGAGTTAAGGCCTAGACTGCACGTCTAGGGGAGCTCTACTAGTAGAGCCCGCAAGGCCACGCAGAGCGCCAGCCTACCAGTGCTGGTCACTGCAACACCACTGCCGCAGTGTCCGCCGACATCTCGGCCCTGCATACCTCCCTGGGCCCAGGCGGCGACGACAGCCATCTTCCGCTTGGTCACTGGTGCCAGGCAGCACCGCTAAGGCCTGCCAGACCCACCCTCCCCTGCACACACACAACGCCAAAGCTAACGGCAAAATTCACAACTACTCCCCTCGTGGCGGAGCCCACACCGCTCTCGCCACTGCTTGTGGGGTGGCGGCCACCGAGCCTCACACGAGGCCTCTCCGTGGAGCCGTGGAGCTGTGGACACGGTCATGCACCTAGCCTGTGACACCACCGCTCTACGTGAACCGGCCGCCTTGCCCTTACATGCGAGGGCATCACCGCCTCGGGCAGAAGGGGCATCGAGGCCCCCTGCGCCCTCTGCGGACATTGAATGTTGAGCACCCAAAGTTGTAAGCCCCCCCCCCCCGCCTCCCCTACTAGAGGGTCACTCGCTCCCCCTTGCTCCTCCTAGCTCCTCCTATTCTTCGAGGAAGCCAGCCTGTAACGTTACGCCTCCCCCTCCCCGCTTGGCTGCAGCCGCGCGGCCTGGAATGGCGGCGGTCGCGCGGCCGCCGCCGCTGCCGCTCGCGCACTCGAGCTCGTGACTGCCCGTGGCGCCGAGCGCCGCCACAGCCCCACCCTCTCCTCGTCACCGCTGCCGCTCGCGTCGTCTGCGTCTGCATCGGCTGGGCCGGCGGGGCCGGCGACGCGCGCCGCTGCGGCGGCAGCGGCGGCAGCAGCCACCAGCCGGCTGTCCAGCTTCTCCTGCGGACGGGCAGGGTAAGCAGGTGTGGGAAGGGAGGCGGGGGGGGGGGGGGGGGGCAAGGGGCAGGCAGGGGCGGCAGGCGCGGGGGAGGGGGGGGGGCGCGGCAGGGGCGTGCTGTATGACTCCTGCGCGACCCGGTCGGTTCCTTCGGCTGCTGCCTGCCTGTCTGCCTGTCTGCCTCTCTGCAGTTAGCCACACGCTGCCATGATATCATGTACATCGATGTACAGAGAGAGGGGGGGGGGGGCTCACCTGCAGGTACAGGCAGCGCAAGTCGGGCACCATCGCGTCCCACTGGTCGCACGACACGGGGACGACGATGTAGCCGCGAGCCTGGGCGTGTGGGTGGGTGTGGGTGTCGGGGGGGGGGGGGGCGGGGTCGATGGTAGATTTTACAGTCCGTCGGACGCCTTTGATGGCGCATAAGACCCTAGGAAAGAGGCTGGCAGCTGTCAAAATTAGACCCCTAGCATGCCATCTGCCATCATGGTTGCTGTGCACGCGGTGCGTGTATCAAAACAGGCGACAAGGAAGTCAGCCATCTCGTGCCAGAATCTGGGGTTTTCCTGGCCTGGCCGAAGGGTGAGACGACGATGTAGCCGCGCGCGTTTGTGGGTAGGTAGGGTGGGGCGAAGCGAGGTGACATGACACACACACGCACGCACACACACACGCAGACACCCACGCACCTGTAGCAGCCTGTATTTAAGGACCGCATCCCCCAGCAGCCTCCCCCCGTCCGCAGCCCGATTGTGCACACCAACCAGCTCCAGAACCACGCGCGCGCCGGGGGTCCCGGGGGGCGCGCCACCGCCACCGACAACGGGGGGCGCACTCACGCCGCCAAGGATGCCCACGTCAGGGCAGGCGACACCGTCCTGTGTGCGTGTGCGTGTGTGTGTGCGTGCGCTTGTCCTAACGCCGCCGAGGATGCCCACATCAGGGCAGGCGACACCGTCCTGTGTGTGTGTGTGCGTGTGTGTGCGCATACGTGTGTGTGTGTGTGTGTGCAGCTGCCAGGCTTAGCGAGCTGCACAATCGGCCGCCATCATGCCAGGGCCATAAACCCTGAACCTAGACAACCTGAAGCCATTTGGGTTTTGGGTTCGAGCGTTTAAAGTTTGACACCCTGAAATCCTGAATCCCACACCCTTGACAAGGTGAAGCTGGTGACTAGCGCAGCTTCCTGCAACCTACCTGTGTATATGTTGGCAGGCAGCCGGCTGGTGGCAACCGCCCCTCACAAGTTATTGTTAGGGCCATAATAACAGGACTTGGGTCTAGGCGGTGGTACTAGGGCTAGAAGGTCGTCTTCACTGGAAAGCCGATGTAAGTGTTACCTGTGTGAGCGACCCCACACGCGGTGTGAGGCCCATGCGCTCCACACTTGCCGCGACCTCAAATATGTGCCTGCGCGTGGGGGGGAAGGGGAGGGGGGGGATTTACGTGGGTATTGTGTGTTGGGGGGGGGGTGAGGGGGGTGAATGCAAGCCAGGGATGCTCACGGTGTGTGTGTGTGTGTGTGTGTTGGGCAGGGAGGGATCGGAGGGTGGTGCATGCATGCCAGGGATGGTCAGTGTGTGTGTGTGTGCGCGTGGTCGATTTTACAGTCTTGTTGGACGCCTTTAATGTGCACGCATGTGTGTTTGTTGTTGTGTGTTGGGCAGGGACGGATCGGAGGGTGGTGCGTGCGTGCATGCATGCGGCAATCGGCGCCCCCCGCCTCAACGCGTGTCTGCCCCAAGCATGCACATGCCACACACACACACACACACATCCACACCCACTCACACACCTGCCCACACACACAACCAACCAACCAACCAAGCGTTACATGAGGCCGTCTGCATGCACCGGCGATGCCTGTACTACTAGCAGAAAACACACACACACACACACACACACACACACACACACCTGCCCGTCCGCTCGGTCAATTTTCGCGCGATGTGCACATACACACTCACTAGCGCAGACATATTCACATTTACACACACACACACGCACACACACACACACACAAACGCACGAACGATCGAGGCCGGGCGAGGCACTCGTTACGGGGGAAAAACAGCTGCCACTTTGCTGTATCTTCGCCTCGTCTCACTCTCACTTTGACTGGAACAGCTAATACATAAACACGCCCACACCCACCTCCCCGGCCGCTTGGTCGACTTTCGTGCGATGTGCGAGCGCCACGCGTCGAGCGCAGCAGCTCGGACGTCCGGGGACAGCGCGGAGACTAGGGGGGACTCGAGGCGCTCAGCCTGTGTGTGTGTGCATGTGCATGTGTGCGTGTGTGTGTGTGTGTGTTTGCAGGAGGCACACACACAGAAAAGGCACAGAGGAGACACACACGCATATGCACACACACACACACACACCTGTGCCGCCAGCATCACGGCCGCCACCTGGCGCAGCTGCCGCACACACACACACACCTGTGCCGCCAGCAGCACCGCCGCCACCTGGCGCAGCTGCTGCACACACACACACACACACACCCCTGTGCCGCCAGCAGCACCACCGCAACCTGGCGCAGCTGCCGTGTACACACACACACACCTGTGCCGCCAGCAGCACCGCCGCCACCTGGCGCAGCTGCCGCGCACACACACACACACACACACACCCGTGCCGCCAGCAGCACCACCGCCACCTGGCGCAGCTGCCGCACACACACACACACCTGTGCCGCCAGCAGCACCGCCGCCACCTGGCGCAGCTGCCGCGCACACACACACACACACACACCTGTGCCGCCAGCAGCACCGCCGCCACCTGACGCAGCTGCCGTGCACACACACACACACACACACCTGTGCCGCCAGCAGCACCGCCGCCACCTGGCGCAGCTGCCGCACACACACACACACACACACACACACACACGTGCCGCCAGCAGCACCGCCGCCACCTGGCGCAGCTGCCGCACACACACACACACACACACCTGTGCTGCCAGCAGCACCGCCGCCACCTGGCGCAGCTGCCTCACAAACTCTGGCGGCAGCTTCCGTTGCCGCGCCCCCTGCTGCGCCGCCTCTCCTGCCCCCTCCGCTTCTGACCCAGTTGCGGCCTGCTGCCGCTCCTGCATGAGGGGGGAGTGTGTGTGTGTGTGTTGTGTGTGTGTGCGCGCGTCTGTGTGTGTTTTGTGTGTGTGTGTGTGTGAGGTTGCGAGCGGGGATGTCCAGCTGCGCTGCCTCTCCTGCCCCCACCGCTGCAGATCCCGCCAAATCGGGGACATCCCCTGCCGCCGCCACCTGCTGCGTGTGCATGCGAGGGGAGTGTGTGTGCGTGTGCGTGTGTGCATGCCTGTGTGTGTGTGTGTGTGTGCATTGGGCATGTGGCGCGCCACACACCTGCTGCTGCTCCTGCTGCCGCTGCCGCCGCTGCTGCGCCCGCTCCTCCTGACCCCGCGCGTGCGCGTCCAGCATGCCCGCCAGCTGACGCGCGCACAGCTGCGCCCACCGCCCGTTGTGCTCGCGCAGCAGCGCGAGGGACCAGAGCACGGTGCAAACCTGGCGAGTTGAGGGTGTTGGGTGGGTGGGTGGGTGAGCAAGCACAGTTGCGCCCACCGCCCGTTGTGCTCTCGCAGCAGCGCGAGGGACCAGAGCACAGTGCAAACCTGGCGGGCCGTGGTTATGGGTGGTTTCGGGCGTTTTGGGGTGGTTTTGGGCGGTCTCGGGGGGTCTCTGGCGTCAGAAAAGGGTGTTGAATGGGTGGATGGGCGAATGCACGGACAGTGGATGTGCACTCGCGCAGCAGCGCAAGGGACCAGAGCACGGTGAAAACCTGGTGCGCGGTGGTTTGGGGCGGTTGCGCGGTTGGGCGGTTTTGGGCGGCTTCGGGCGGTTTCGGGCGTCAGGTCAGGGTGTTCGGTGGGTGGGTGCGTGGACAGTGGTTGTGGGCTCGCGCAGCAGCACGAGGGACCAGAGCACGGTGCAATCCTGGTGCGCGGTAGTTTACTTTTGGGCGGTTTTGGGCGGTTTTGAGCGGTCTCAGTCGGATAGGTCAGGGTGTTGGGTGGTTGGGTGGGTGGGTAGGTGGACAGTGGTTGTGTGCTCGCGCAGCAGCACGAGGGACCAGAGCACGGTGCAAGCCTGGCGGCGATTGGTTTCGGGCGCTTTCAGACGGTTTCCGGCGGTTTCGGGTGGTTTCGGGTGGTTTCGGGCGGTTTTGGACGGCCTCGGACGAGCAGGGAGGGTATTGGGTGTGTGTGTGCGTGGGCGGGCGAACGCGTGGACAGTGGATGTGTGCTCCTGAAGCTGAAGCGCGAGGGACCAGAGCAGGGTGCACGCCTGGCGATTGGTTTCGGGCGGTTTCGAGCGGGTCTGAGCGGTCTTGGGCCGGGTGTCTCGCTGGTTTTCGTGCGGTTTCGAGCGGTTTTGCGCGGTCTCGGAGAGACAGGGTGTCTCCCTGGTTTCGGCCGTCCAAGTCGCGGCTTTCATGGTGCGCATGGATGAGTGTGTGGATGGGTGTGTGGATGGGTGGGTGGGCGGATGGGCGCGCAGCTGATTGCATGGACTCCCCTGATTGATTTTGACCATGTCACTCCCTGCCCAGCGTGTGTCATGCAGCCGAACGTCGGGGTGGGGGTCCAGTCCTCGCCCACAACCCAGTGACCCCCGGGGCGGATTTTAACAATTAGTTTCCCCCGCGGCTCGAGCAACCGTTGACCGCCCATACCAGGCGCAATACACAGCTCATGCTCATGCAACGCATACCGCTGTGCTGCTCTCGGCGAGACCATTCCAACGCACCCCTCCACGCCCTCTCCCACTAAGAGTGGGGTGATTTCCCGGGGAATGGGAAATCCGGCCCCGAGCGGTATACGGCTTGCAGGAGGATCACTGCCACAACCACGCCGGGAGGTATCCACAGCCAATGCCTAATCTCAAATGTGTGTGAACTCAAGTTGAATCCGACCCCCCGTCCATGCGGGGTGCATGCGCGGGCGGGAGCCCAGGGCGCGGTGCACACACCTCTGCGAACGTGGCGCTGCAACCGCTGCTGCAGCCGCCGCTGCTGACACCAACGCCGGCGCTGCTGCCACCACTCGCGGCCGCTCCCTCGCCCTGGTCAGCCGTGCCGCTGCCGCCGCTCCCGCCGCTGCCAACGGCACCCCCGCCGGCACCCACAGTCGCGGCCTCCCACCGGTCAGTCGCCGCCTCGAGCAGCGTGGCGCCCGGGTGCCGGTTCAGCTTGGCCCACGCCCACGCGAGCCGGTTGAGCTCCTTGGAGCGCAGCGCGGGCGCGACAAACAGAGAGGAGGGTGCCCCTCCAGGGGCGCCGCCCCCGAGCGCAGCAGACGCAGAAGCGGGAGACGCGTCGTCGCCGTCGATGCTCGACGCCGGCACCGCTGCGGCGCGCACGTCGCCCACATCAGGCGCCCCGGCGTCGCCGCCAACCCCCGAGCCTGCTGCCCCCCCAAAAGCAGCGGCGGACCCGACTGCGCCGTCGCCACCGCTCGTAGAAGGCAAGGAGCTGATGGAAGGAGACAAAGAGGCGCCACCGGGCGGCGGCGCCGCCAGCAGCGCCGCCGACACCGCGGCCAGCGCGGCGCCGCCGCCGTCGTGCTTGAGCGTCGCGAGCGCGCCCGCGAGGGACGCGAGCTTGTCAGGGGTGAGGCCCAGAAGGCGGAACGGGATGGGCGCGGGCGCTGGTTGCGCAGCCGCGGGCGCAGACGGCACAGGCACTGATGCAGATGGCACTGGCGCCGCTGGCTCTCGACCCAATTGCACCGTCGCACCAGGCGCTGAAGCCACAGGCGCTGACGCAGATGGCGCTGGCGCCGCTGGCACTTGACCTGATCGCAGTGGCGCCGCTGCCCCGGCTGCACCAGTGCGCGCGGCCGAGGCTGCGCCTGCTGCCGGGAGCCGCGCCTGCCCAGGGCCCGCGGAGACGGCCGGCTCGCGCCGAGGGCTGCTGGCTGGTGCGTCCTGCGGGGGACTGCCGTTGCTGCTGCTGCCGCTGCCGCTACTGCCGCTGCCGCTGCTGTCGCTGCTGCCGCTGCTGCTGCTGCTGCTGCTGGCGTCCGCGGGCTGTGCGGTGAGCCACGCTAGGCACACCTCGACG
This sequence comes from Chlamydomonas sp. UWO 241, assembly GCA_016618255.1. Lineage (NCBI taxonomy): Eukaryota > Viridiplantae > Chlorophyta > Chlorophyceae > Chlamydomonadales > Chlamydomonadaceae > Chlamydomonas > Chlamydomonas priscui. The sequence continues at coordinate 275,336 of VFSX01000018.1, read as the reverse complement.
AGGGGGCGTCGGTACAGCCCCATGCTGGAACACCCTGTGTGGGAACATGCATGTGTGCGTGTGGGTGTGTGGATGTGTGGATGACAAGCGACCGGCAGTACAGCCCCATGCTGGAGCACCCTGTGTGGGAACATGTGTGTATGTGTGTGTGCGTGTGTGTGTGTGTGTGCGTGCGTGTGTGCGTGTGTGTGGAGGGAGGGGTGGATGGATGAGGTATCAGCGGACTGTGCAGTGAGCCACGCGAGGGCACACCTCGACGAGCGTGCGTCAGTACAGCCCCATGCTGGAGCACCCTGTGTGGGAACACGCGTGTGTGTGTGTGTGTGTGTGTGTGCATGACGAGCGTGTGACAGTACAGCTCCATGCTGGAGCACCCTGAATGGGGGCAGGCAAGGGTGCGCGCGTGTGTGTGTGTGTGTGTGTGTGCAGTGTGCGTGTGTGTGTGCATGCCGAGCGTGCGGCGGTACAGCCCCATGCTGGAGCACCCTGAACGCGGTCAGGCATGGGTGGGGGTGGGAAGCAGCGGAGGTGTCAAATAGGGCGCAGTGTGTAGCGGTGTTGCATGGACACCAAATATGCCCCTCCTCCCCTAAGACACCCGCCCCACGCAAGCCCCGGCATGCACCCGTGATCAGTTTGATCATCAGGGACGCAGACCAAGGGCCCCTACTGACCGGGGTCCCTCGAACCAACGACGCCCTCAACCCCACAAGGCAAGCGCCCAAAGCAAGCGCCAGACTCCAAGCCACCCGCCCCACGTAGGTTCCGGCATGCACCCATGCTGAGGTCGATCCTCAGGGACGCTGACCAAGGGCCCCTTATAACCGGGGCCCCTCTAAACCACCTCCGCCCTCAACCCCAACTCAAGGCAAGCGCCCAAAGCAAGCGCCAGACCCCAAGCCACCCGCCCAATGCAGGCCCCGGCATGCACCCGTGAGCAGGTCGATCATCAGGGACGCAGACCAAGGACCCTTAATGACCGGGGCCCCTTAAACAAATGACGTTTTTTTAGTTTTTACGCGCCCGGAGGACCCTGGGGCGTGATTTAAGGCCTAGACTACACGTCTAGGGGAGCTCTACTAGTAGAGCCCGCAAGGCCACGCAGCGCACCAGCCTACCAATTAACAAACAACGCCCCCCAACACAAGGCAAGCGCCCAAAGCAAGCGCCAGAACCCAAGCCACCCGCCCAATGCAGGCCCCGGCATGCACCCGTGAGCAGGTCGAGCATCAGGGACGCAGACCAAGGACCCTTAATGACCGGGGCTCCTTAAACAAATGACGTTTTTTTTTAGTTTTTACGCGCCCGGAGGACCTCGGAGCGTGATTTAAGGTGTAGACTACACGTCTACGGGAGCTCTACTAGTAGAGCCCGCAAGGCCACGCAGCGCACCAGCCTACCAATTAATAAACAACGCCCCCCAACACAAGGCAAGCGCCCAAAGCAAGCGCCAGACCTCAAGCCACCCACCCCACGCAAGCCCTGGCATGCATCCGTGATCAAACCGATCATCAGAGACATGGAGCGCGGGGCGGCCACACCTCCCTACCCAACGATGCCCCCTTGTTGTCAGTGGCAGGCACACGCACCCATGCGTCCACTCGGACCCATGCCCTCCCCACCCATGCCCCTCTTTTGCAGCCACAACGCACGCACCCGTGATCAAGTCGATCATCAGAGACGCGGAGCGCGGGGCGGCCGGGTCACCCGGTCGAGCGTCTGCCGCCAGCGCTGCAGCTGCATCGAGCGCGGGTGCCAGCACCTGAATACAGCAGGGGGCGGTGTATGTGTGTGTGTGTGTGAGAGAGAGAGAGTCGGTAGCAGGCTGGTTGGGGTTTTCTGGCGCGCGTCCGCCGCCTGCGCTGCAGCTGCATCGAGCGCGGGCGCCAGCACCTGGACAAAGAAGGGGGCAGTGTGTGTGTGAGAGAAACATTCGGTAGCAGGCTGGTTGGGATGTTCTGGTGGCACCCGGGGGTGCCAGCACCTGAATAAAGCAGGGGGCAGTGTGTGTGTGTGTGGGTGGGTGTGAGGGATTCGGCAGCAGGCTGGTTGGGTTATTCTGGCGCGCGTCAGCCTCCAGCACCGCAGCTGCGTCGAGCGCGGGCGCCAGCACCTGACGGGAGCAGGGGGCAGTGTGTGTGTGTGTGTGTGTGTGTGTGAGCGAGAGATGCAGTGCCAGGCTGGCTGCATCGAGCGCGGGCGCCAGCACCTGAATACAGCAGGGGGCAGTGTATGTATGTGTGTGTGTGTGAGAGAGAGAGAGAGAGAGAGTCGGTAGCAGGCTGGTTGGGGTATTGTGGCACGCATCTGCAGCCAGCGGTGCAGCTGCATCGAGCGCGGGTGCCAGCACCTGAATAAAGCAGGGATCAGTGTGTGTGTGTGTGTGCATGTGTGTGCGTGTGTGTGTGCGTGTGTGTGTGTGTGTGATCGAGAGATGCAGTGCCAGGCTGGCTGCATAAAGTGCGGGCGCCAGCACCTGAACGGAGCAGGGGGCAGTGTGTGCGCGCGAGTGCACGCGAGCGCGCGCGCACGTGTGTGTGTGTGTGTGCGTGTGTGCGAGAGATGCAGTGCCAGGCTGGCTGCATCAAGTGCAGGCGCCAGCACCTGGTACCGGTGCATGTGGGGGAAAGTCAGTCGGGCACCAGATGGGGGTATTGAACCGGGTAGTCGCGTCAGTTCGCCTGTGGCAGCTGCTATTGAGCTGTAGTGAGCTGCAGTCTGCATGCGAGCTTGAGGGCTGCTATACAACCCCCCTCAGCAGCGCATGCCTCTCTCCCCTTCCCCTCTGCAAACTCTGATCGTGGCGTGTCCCTGTCCCTTGTCTCTGCCAGCGCCCCTGTATCTCTCCCTGCCAGTTGCTTACTGCCCACCGATCAAGGTCGCACAACAACTTAACAACCACCCGACAACCACCTAAGCAACCGCCCAAACGACCAACACAGCTGAACCAACTGAACCAACTGAACAACCACCAACCGCCAACCACCTCAACAACAGTTGCAGTTACATCGGCTTTCCAGCAAAGACTACCTCTAGTCCTAGTACCACCGCCTAGACCCAAGTCCAGTTCTGGCCCTAACAATTACTTGTGAGGGGCGGTAGCCACCACCCGGCTGCCTGTCACCCACCAACAATTAAACAACCAACCACCAAACAACCAACGCGCCTGGTGCGTGAGGTGACGCGCCTACGCCTGTGGCAGCGGCTGGTGCAGCAGCCACTACTGCTGACCGTACTTGGTCAAATAACCACTTGGCAACCAACTTGCAACTACCCACCAACCAACTTAACAACCAACAACCCAACAACCAACGCGCCTGGTGCGTGAGGTGACGCGCCTCAGCCTGCGGCAGCAGCTGATGCAGCGGCCACTGCCCCAATGCAGACACGCATCGAGCGAGCTGGGGCAGGGTCATGCCTGGGAGTGCGCGGCGCAGGGCGCGCGGCAGGCCGGCGGAAAACCTGTGGGTGAGAAAATGGAAGTGCGGGTGTGTGTATCGTGTGGAGTGTGGGTGTGGGGTGAGTTGTGGGCGTTTATTGTTGTGTGTGTGCTGGGGCAGGGTCATGCCTGGGAGTGCGCAGGGCGCGCGGAAGGGCCGGCGGAAAACCTGTGTAGGGGTGTTTGTGTGGAAGTGTGTGTGTGTGTGCGTGTGCATGCACGTGCGTGCGTGTGTGTTCCCCAGCCCCCTCTTAACTCACCACACACGAGACACGTGGCTCATGCGGGTGAGGCCATGCAGCTAGCGTGAGCGAGTGTGTGCATGTGCGTGTATGCATGTGTGCATGTGTGTGTGTGTGTTCCCCACCCCCTCTTAACTCACCACACGCGCGGCACGTGGCCCATGACAGTAGGCCATGCAGCAGGCGTGACAGTGTGTGCAAGTGTGTGTATGCATGTGCACGCGCGCGTGTGTGTGTGTGTGTGTGTGCGTGTGCGCGTGCACGTGCGTGCGTGTGTTCCCCAGCCCCCTCTTAACTCACCACACACGAGGCACGTGGCCCATGCGGGCGAGGCCATGCAGCTAGCATGAGCGAGTGTGTGCATGTGCGTGTATGCATGTGCGCGCGTGTGTGTGTGTGTGTGTGTGTGTGTGTGTGCACGTCCGTGCGTGTGTGTTCCCCACCCCCCTCTTAACTCACCACTCACGAGGCACGTGGCCCATGCGGGCGAGGCCATGCAGCTAGCATGAGCGAGTGTGTGCATGTGCGTGTATGCATGTGCGCGCGCGTGCGCGCGCGTGCGTGTGTGTGTGTGTGTGTGTGTGTGTGTATGTGCGTGTTCCCCAGCCCGCTTTTTATTCACCACACTCGCGGCACGTGGCCCATGCGGGCGAGGCCATGCAGCAGACGCGGCATTGTGTGTGTGTGTGTGTGTGTGTGTGTTTTCCCCCACCCCCTGTGTTTTCCCCCACCCCCTCTTTACTCACCACACTCGCGGCACGTGGCCCATGCGGGCGAGGCCATGCAGCAGGCGCGACAGCTGGGGGGAAGAGAAGCCAGAGCCGCCCTGTGGGTGCAAAGCGTGTGTGTGTGTGTGTATGTGTGTGTGTGTGGTGGGTGGCATGCAGCAGGCGCGAGTGCTGGGGGGAAGATAAGCCAGAGCCGCCTTGTGGGTGCAAAGCGTGTGTGTGTGTGTGTGTGTGTGGTGGGTGGCCATGCAGCAGGCGCGAGAGCTGGGGGGAAGAGAAGCCAGAGCCGCCCTGTGGGTACAAAGCGTATGTGTGTGTGTTTATGTGTGTGTGTGTGTGTGGTGGGTGGCCATGCAGCAGGCGCGAGAGCTGGGGGGAAGAGAAGCCAGAGCCGCCCTGTGGGTGTAAAGCACACGTGTGTGCGTGTGTGTGTGTGTGTGTGTGTGTGCGTGTATAGGTGTGTGTGCATGTATGTGTGTGCGTGTGTGTGCGCGTGTGTGCGTGCGTGCATGCATGCATGCATGCGTGCTTGTGTGTGTGTGTGTGTGTGTGTGCGTGTGTGCGTGTGTGTGTGTGTGTGTGTTTGTGCATTGGTGAGTGGAGAGGGGCGGGTGGGTATGCAGCAAGTGGATGGGATGAACGCGACAGCTGAGGGGTAAAGAAGCCAAAGTCTCCCTGTGGAGCACGACAGCAGACGGGGGTGGTGCGTGTGGGGTTTGGTGTGCGTGTGTGTGGTGTGAGGGTGTGTGGTGTGGGGGGCGGTGCATGTGGTGTGTGGGGTGCGTGTGTATGGTGGGGATTACAAGATGCGCCACCGAGATTGCAGCCATCTCCAGCTGCGATACACACGCGGGATCACACACGCCATGCGCGCACACACACACACACACACACAGTCACACACACAAGCATACACAAACACAGACGCATGCACACACGCACGCACACACACACACACACACACACACACACACACACCTTTGCCACCGAGATTGCAGCCATCTCTGGCTGCGGTGCTAACGCGGGATCACACACGCCATGCGCGCACACACACACACACACACACACACACACACACAGTCACACACACAAGCATACACAAACACAGACGCATGCACACACGCACGCACACACACACACACACACGTACACGCACACACCTGCGCCACCGAGATCGCAGCCATTTCCAGCAGCAGCGCAAGCGCGGGGTCGCGCACGCCATGCACACACGCACACACACACACGCACACACACACACACACACCTGCGCCACCGAGATCGCAGCCATCTCCAACTGCAGCGCAAGCGCGGGGTCGCGCACACCATGCACACACGCACGCACACACACTCTCTCACACACACACACGCACAAACACACACACACCTGCGCCACCGAGATCGCAGCCATCTCCAGCTGCAGCGCCAACGCGGGGTCGCGTACGCCATGCAAGGACAGGCCCAGAGCGGCAGCGGCAACTGATCCCGCGCCGGGCGCGCGCAACCGCTGGTGCCGGCTCCGTCGGAAGCCTAGGGCGACGCATGAGGAGCTTGCGGGTGCTGCGTGTGTGTGTGTGAGATGGTGTGTGTGTGTGTATGCGTGTGTGTGCGTGTGTGTGTGTGTGTGTGTGTGCACGCGCGTGTGTGTGGCGGCTCCGTCGGAAGCCAAGGGCGATGCATGATGAGGTTGCGGGTGCTGCGTGTGTGTGTGTGTGTGAGGGTGGGTGGGGTGGGGTGAGGGCGCAACCGTTGGTGTCGGCTCCGAAGGAAGCCTAGGGCGACGCATGAGGAGCTAGCGGGTGCTGCGTGTGTGTGTGTGTGTGTGAGTGCGTGTGTATGTGTGTGTGTGTATATGAGAGTGGGTGGGGTGGGGTGAGGGCGCAACCGTTGGTGTCGGCTCCGTCGGAAGCCTAGGGCGACGCATGAGGAGCTAGCGGGTGCTGCGTGTGTGTGTGTGTGAGTGCGCGTGTGTGTGTATGTGTGTGAGGGTGGGGGTGGGGTGGGGTGGGGGTGAGGGCGTAACTGTTGGCGGCGGCTCCGTCGGAAGCCCAGGGCGACGCATGAGGAGCTTGCGGGTGCTGCGCGCGCGTGTGTGTGTGTGTGTGTCAGCTCCGGAGGAAGCCTAGGGCGACGCATGAGGAGCTTGCGGGTGCTGCGTGTGTGTGTGTGTGGTGCACACATACAGCCTACTAGGTGCTTTGTCATCACTTGCATCGTTTGCCGGACTCAGTCCACTCCGCCCAGACACACACACACACACGCACCACACACCACACACACACACATGCGCGTGTGCACGCACCGCTTCTAATGCTCGAAGCCTCGTCGGCACTCGCAGCATCGCACAAACCGGTCCACTCCGCCCAGTCACACACACACACACACACACACACACGCGCGCAAGCGCACGCACCGCTCCTGATGCTTGCAGCTTCATCGTCGCTCGCAGCATCGCCAGAACCGGTCCATTCCGCCCAGTCTCCGTCTCCTGACATAAGCGCAGCGCGCACTTCCGGGGCGAGCGCGCTGCGTGTGTGTGTGTGTGTGTGTGTGTGAGTGTGCCAGGGGTTACAGTGCCCAGTCACCGTCTCCTGACATGAGTGCAGCGCGCACTTTGGGGGCGAGCGCGCTGCGTGTTTGTGTGTACGTGGGAGTGTGTGTGTGTTGCGTGCGTGCGTGTGTGTGTGCGTGTGTGCTTTTGTGCGTGTGAATGTGTGTGTGTGTGTGTGTCTGCCAGTGGTTATGGTGCCCAGTCTTTGTCTCCTGACATGAGCGCAGCGCACACTTCAGAGGCGAGCGCGCTGCGTGTGTGTTTGTGTGTGTGTGTGTCTCTTGTGTGTGTGTGTGTGTGTGATCGTTTGTGTTTGCCCGTTTATTCCAACACCCACCCACACAGACACACACACACACTCACACACACACAGACACACACACCTGCGCCCCGCTGCCCGCCCAGCCAACTCAGCTCTGCAGCAGCCATGTTGAAGCCGCCCCCCCCCTCTCTATCTCCCCTTCTCTCCCTCTCCGTCTCTTTCTCTTTCTCTCTCTTTCTCTCTCTTTCTCTCTCCCTCTCTCCCGCCCTCTCCCTATCCGTAGCGCTCTCTCTCTCTCTCTCTCTCTCTCTCGTGTGCGTGCATGCACATGAGTGCTGACCTGGCCCCGCGGCCCACTCGGCAATTGCATCTGCGGCAGCCACGGTGAAACTGTCTACAACACACACACACACACACACACACGCACCTGCGCCCCGCTGCCCGCTCAGCAATCGCATCTGCGGCAGCCACGGTGAAGCTGTCTACTTCAACAAAACACACACACACACACACAAACACACACACACACACCTGCGCCCCGCTGCTCGCTCAGCAATCGCATCTGCGGCAGCCATATTGAGGCCGCCTCCACCCCCTCTCTCTCTCCCCCCTCTCTC
>VFSX01000018.1:235000-262500 GCA_016618255.1 Chlamydomonas sp. UWO 241 | reverse complement strand
AGACCCAAGTCCAGTTTTGGCCCTAACAATTACTTGTGAGGGGCGGTAGCCACCAGCCGGCTGCCTGCCAACGTGTAGTCCCAGAGCAAAAAGGAGAGCTATTGTGCGACGCCTCCAAAATAGGTCCTAACTGCTTCTAGGGGATAGGGGGTCAAGTGGCGCTTGCCAATCTACTTGACCGCCGTGGTGGAGGGGCCGGCGCCTGAGGGGCAGCCGGACCGTACACCACGGCTCTCCACCCGACCCTATCCTGAGCACGCTCAAACGCCGTGTCCGAAAAAGTCTTCCAATCAGAACGAGTGCCACTAGTTTCGCCTAGCTGCTGAATCAGTAGCTTAAGAAAATAGTGTCGGGAGGAGGCTGGAGGCCGGCCTTGCTGCCGAGCCACATCCATTGTGCAGTCAAAAGTTGTACGAGGAAGACGAGAAGCCGGCATGCGCATCACATGGCCTAGCCACTGCATTGATCGCTTTGCCACAAGGCTCTCAATTGCTCTCAATAAAGGGGGTAATTGTTAAGAATTTAAGTGCCTTGCCGCGGGTTTTTTTTGATTTTTTCCCGTTTTGACGTCGCTTTTGGCGTTTTTCCGATTTTTTCGGCAATATTTTTTAGAAATCGGCCTTGCCGCGACGTTTTCTGAATTATTTAATCGGCAAGGCAAAGCGGTACTACGGTACCACCCAGGTAGTGCAACATCTAGTGCGCCAAAACAGCGTGTACGGGTGCCCTCCTGTGCCGGCACACCGCATGAAGTGTGGCAGTAATTCCTCCAAGGCAGCCTGCCACGCCCTCAATCCCGCATGTCCACGCCCCGAACAACTGTATTTTGCATGTCCAGGGCCTTATTATGACTGCAACATCCATCATCATTACAGGATCCTCTGTGTACGCACCCGTGTCTGCACACCGCATGAAGTGTGCAGTGGTTCCTCCAAGGCAGCCTGCCACGCCCTGAGAACAACTGTATTTCCCCGCATGTCCACGCCCTGAGCAATTGTATTTCGCATGTCCAGGGCCTTATTATGACTGTAACATCCATCATCATTAGATTACTCCTATAGGATCCTCTTTGAACGCACTAGTGTCAGCACACAGCATGAAGTGTGGCAGAGGTTCCTCCAAGGCAGCCCGCCAACACGCGTTCAACAACCTGTACATCAACAACCTCCTATTCCTCTAGCATCTGCTGCCGCTACAGTGGAGGCTACCGGCCATAACCCCGCGGGCCTGTGGACCCCGGCTGTGCCCCCACGGGGAGGAAGTCGGATCTGGGGGCCGAGTGCCCTGTCTAGGTCCAGCCCCGACCCACTAGCCTCCCACCACCAGTAGCCAGCCAGCCACCCGTCGGTAGTGCCCGGGGCGATGTACGCCGAGCAAGGTCGAACACGCTGCCTGTAGGTGCGTCGCACACGACTGTACATTACATCAGCAGCAGCCAACCCTGTGTCCCTAGGGCTGGACCCCACCCTACCACATTGACAACGCGGCCGCCTCAGGCGTCCCATTCCATGGCGCGGATCAGGCGGCGCCTCAGGCGCTCCGACCGCCTGAGGCGCCGCCTGAGGCGCCGCCTGAGGCGCCGCCTGAGGCGTACCCCTGACCGCCTCAGGCGTCGCCTCGGGCGTTATCCAAACCACCTCAGGCGCCACACCGACCTCCTCAGGCGCCCACCTCCGCCTGAGGCGCACCCCGGACCGTCTCAGGCGTTATGACTGCATTCCATGGCGCGGATCAGACGTTGGGATTTTGGTAGGGCAGGGCCTCGTCATAGGTTCGGCTTGGCCTTCTCCCCACGGGGGGCTCTCTCTTTTGGAGATTGGCGATTAACCTGCCCCGCGTTTTTGTTTCCCTACATGCGCTCACCTACTTAAACAAACGTTTGCTGCCGCTGCGGTAGGGCATCTGGGGGTGCGCCACGCTCTTTACAGAGTGGGAGTTCCCTACCACCAACAGCCACCCATCTCATCAAGGTGCTCGGGCCAAACGCGCTGAGCACGGCCTTTACACCTCCTGAGGTGCCCCAGACTCTAACATCCATCATCATCATCATCAGGATCCTTTTTGTTCTCACCACTGTCGACAGACTGCTGCACGAGTGCAGCCTCCACCGCGGAGCACACCGCGTGAAGTGTGGCGCGCGAGGGCGTGTGGCCGAGCCGAACGAGGGCCCAGACACAGCCTGCGGGTAAGGAAGGACGGTGGTCGAATTTACAGTCTATTGAAGCCGATGAGGAAGTAGTAAACGCATGGCATGGGGTGCCCATACAGTGTACCAGGGGGTAGTCTGTGGATGTGGCACGTGATTGTGTGTGGCCGAGCCAGGGGCCGAGCCAGAGGCCCCTGGGCCGAGCCGCAGCAGCGCCCACACAAAGCGTGTGAGCCGTCGGTCATCGAAAGCATACCACAACAGGAGCACCTCTGAACCCTCATACACATCACCATGCACCCGCTTTACTAGCAAGTGTGGTTGCATAAAATACGCCGCTTACGGGGCGCGACGGCGCGGCGACGTTGCTGTCGATCAACAGAGCGCCGCCACCACCACTGCCCTAGGCCACCCACCCCCGCCCCATCAAAACCATCACACACACGCTTTACCTGCTAGTGTGGTGGCGTCAAACACGCCGCCCATGGGCCGCGACGTCGCAACACCGTTGCTGTTGATCGACAGCGCGCCGCCACCCCCACTGCCACAGCCACCGTCGCCACCGCTGCTGCTGCCAGACACACTGCTGCTGCCACCACACACAAGCATGACTGGTCATTGCAGCCCCTCCCACCCCCCCCGTGCCCCCATCCCCCCCCCCATACCTGCAAGCGTCGTCGCGTCAAGGACACCGCCCGCGGGGCGTGATGGTGTGGCGGCAATGCGGTTCATCAACAGAGCGCCGCCACCACCACTGCCCAAGGCCTCCCACCCCCGCCCCCGCCCCATCATAACCATCACACACACGCACACACCTGCAAGCGTTGTCGCGTCAAACACGCCGCCAGCGGGGCGCAACGGCGTGGCGACGTTGCTGTTGATAGAAGGAACCATGCCGTCACCGTCAGAGCCGCCTCCACTGCCACTGTTGCTGCTGCTGCTGCTGACGTTGGCCTCCGCAGCTTCTGCGATGCGCGCTTCGATCGACAGCAGCAGGGAGCGCGGGGGGCGTGCCCGCCAGCCTTCACACGTGTGTGTGTGTGTGCGTGTGTGTGTGTTTGTTTGTGCGTGTGTGTGTGTGTGCATCGATGGACAACAACAGGAGCGCGGGGGGCGTGCCCGCAAGCGTGCAAGTGTGTGTGTGTGTGTGTGTGATGCACGCTTTGATCGCGTGCACGCCAGCCTACACAAGGGTGCGTGTGTGTGCGCGCGTGTGTGTGTGTGTGTGTGTGCATGCTTCGATCAAGAGCAGCACGGCAACCGTTCGGCACGACGGCATACGCTAGCTAGGACGTTGCTCCAGCCTTGCGTGCATGCATTCAAACACACCTGCCAGCGCGCTCAGCAGTGCAGAAACCTCTGCAGGCGAGAGCTCAGACGCGCGCGCGGCGCCTGCCGCGCCTGCCGTGCGCACGAGCACCGGCCCCGCCGCGTGGCCCAGCCGAAAGAGCCCCCAGCAGAGGTGGGACAGCACACGGGGTGGCGCTGCCATGAGGAACGCGCACCCGTCGCCTGTGTGTGTATGTGTATGTGTGTGTGTGTGCACGCGTGGGTGCGCTCAGCAGAGGTGGGGCAGCACGCGTGGCGGCGCTGACATGAGGAACCTGCATTCGTTCGTTTGTGTGTGTGTGTGTGTGTGTGCACGCGTGGGTGCGTCCAGCATAGGTGGGGCAGCACGCGGGGCGGCGCTGCCATGAGGAGTGTGCATCCGTTCATCCGTGTGTGTGTGTGTGTGTGTATGTGTGTGTCCGCATGACGGGCAAGCCGTGAAGGCTAAGAGTGGAGTGGACTACGGGCCACGCGGCAGTGGAACACAAGCGACGCCTTGCCCTGCCCCGCCCCGCCTCGCCCCGCCCTGCCCTGCCCCGCCCGCCCCTCCTCATCCCACCCCGCCCCGCCCTGCCCTGCCCCGCCCCGCCCCGCCTCATCCAACCCCGCCCTGCCCTGCCCCGCCCCGCCACGCCTCATCCCACCCCGCCCCGCCCTGCCCTGCCCTGCACCACACAGCACAGCGCACCTGTGTGGCCGACCGCCCACGCCTCCCCCCCCTACCCAGCCCCGCTATGCCCTGTATCACACTGAAGTGCACAACACGCACCTGTGTGGCCGACCGCCCTGCCCTGCTCCTCCCTGCCCTGCACCGCACTGTACTACACTTTGAGCGCGTTCTGGGGGAGCTAGACGGAACCCCTGCTTCCCCCGAGTAAAAACTTTGACGTTGGGATGTGGATACACACCTTGGTTAAAGGGTGGGGGAGGGGGGTGACTCTAACTTGACTCTAACCACGTTGCTTTTTACCATAAAAAAAAACGTATTTATTACCCAAAGAATTAATATTAATATTAATACTGGGGTGATACGTTGTATTACCCGTACTACCTACTACGTTGTATTACCCGTACTACTACTACGTTGTATTACCCGTACTACTACTACGTTGTATTACCTGTAATTGTTAGGGCCAGAACTGGACTTGGGTCTAGGCGGTGGTACTAGGACTAGAGGTAGTCTTTGCTGGAAAGCCGATGTAACTGTGACTGTAACCCGTACTACGGGGTCGTCATCTAAGACTAAAACGCACCTGTGTGGCCAACCGCCCATGCGGAGAGGCGCTCGGTCGAGTACCCGAGGCGCGCGCACGCCCAGACGACGTTGGACACCAGGCTGCGCGTGTGTGTGAGTGTGTGCGGGGTTGGGGTTTAGCAGGGTAAAAGGGTTTCAAGGTTTTAGGGTGCAGGGTTTCTCAAACACACCCGAAAGGGTGTATTTCAGGTGTGGAGCTCTAGGCATTCTAGGCGCTCGGTCGAGTACCCGAGGCGCGCGCACGCCCAGACGACGTTGGACACCAGGCTGCGCGTGTGTTTGGGATGAGGGTTTAGTAGGGTAATTGAAATTGAAATTAAAATAAGGGTTTGGTGATGATGATGGATCTTACAGTCTGTGTGACACCAGTAATGATGTATAAGACCGGTGTCGGCGCTAGCGCCCGACACCTTAAACTCAGTTTCAGTGGGAAACTGGCTGGCTACCTGGTAGGGGTGAGGGTAAACCCCCACACGCGCGCACGCACTGGACCTAGACAGGACACTGGGCCCCCAGATCCACCCTATACCACCCAGGTAGTAACAGCAACGCATTGTTGGTGTGCGCCTGTGTTCTACTACTAGTCCCGCCGCCGCCATTGGCTCCAGCAATCTCCTCCATGCCCGCCAGCAATCTCCTCCACGCCCGCCAGCAATCTCCTGTATGCCCGCCAGCAATCTCCTCCATGCCCGCCAGCAATCTCCTGTATGCCCGCCAGCAATCTCGTCCATGCATGGGCGCCGCCATGCGATCTCCATGCGCCGCGCCGCGCTCCATGCGCGCCAGCACCCGTACCACCCGCCTCATTCCCGTTCTTTAGCCATTCCCCGTGACACCTATGGCTGATCCTTGTTCCGCCGTCCCCTTTGGCATCTGTAACCCGTATCCTCTCCCTGTAGCCTCATTCCCCGTTCTTAACCGCCATCTCCATTATGGTGCCCGCCCGCTGGTGGGGCCTCGCCTCGCCCCATGCCGCACGGCTAGTGTATTGATTGCTGCGCCATCTATAATCTGCGCCTTGGGGCAGGGAACCCCTGCGCCACAACCTCCTCACAAAGCCTAGCCGCATGTGCCTCGCTTCCCATGTTTCTCAATTTCTCGCCATCCGCTTCCATGCTGCCGCCTGCAATCTCCTCCACGCCCGCGAGCAATCTCCTCCATGCCCGCCAGCAATCTCCTCCATGCATGCACGCGCAGAGCGCCGCCATGCAACCCCCATGCGCCGCGCGCGCCATGCGCGCGCCGCGCCCGCCAGCTCCCGTAGCCTCATTCCCCGTTCTTTACCCATGCGCCATGACGCATTAGCCTTGTCCGCCGTCCCCTGGCATGCATAATCCGTAGCCTCATCCCCGGTAGCCGCATTCCACGTTCTTAGCCGCCATCTCCATTATGGTGCCCGCCCGCTGGTGGGGCCTCGCCTCGCCCCATGCCGCACGGCTGGTGCATCGATCGCGTCGCCATCTAATAATCTGCGCCTTGGGGCAGGGAACCCCTGCGCCGCAACCTCCTCACAAAGCCTAGCCGCATGTGCCTCGCTTCGCATGATTCTCAATTTCTCGCCATCCGTCTCTCTCTTCCATCCAGGCACAGTAAACAATCAGGAGCCGCAATCTGCTTGAGTTCCGATCGTTGTGAGAGGGGGTGCATGCTCGCCGCAATTCTCGCCATCGTGCATCGTGCTCTCCATCGTACCGCTGCCCCATCTGCCACATAGCCTCGCCCCATCAGGACCAGTTCATCAGTAGCGCTGTGCGTCACAGCCGCTCAGGGTAAATTTCCAGATTTTCAGCCGCCCAGTACCAAGCGCAGTTGTCCCGGTTGTCCGCCATCGAGCGGCGCCAGGGCGGGAGCCCCTGGCGAAGAGCTTATGAACTTAACATGGTAGACAGACCCTAGACCGTGAGTCCCTGGTAGGCTGGCCCGCTGCGTGGCCTTGCGGGCTCTCCTAGTAGAGCCCCCCTAGACGTGTTGTCTAGGCCTTAAATCTTGGTAGGGTAATTGAAATTGAAATTAAAATCAGGGTTAAGTAGGGTAATTGAAATTGAAATTAAAATCAGGGTTTAGTAGAGTAATTGAAATTGAAATTGAAATCATCCTTAACCCTTTTGGGTGTGCAGCCTGCACAGTGGTGCTGCTTGCTTGGCGCCCGCCACCAAGTGTGGATGGCGTTACCGTGGGCTACTTGTAGCTTGACCTTTTGTGGGCCTTAAGCCTTGATTCTCTAAGTCCCACTGGAGCTTTGGAACCGTACGTGTGACCGCCAGAAGTGGATTGTAAAACTCTCATCATCATCATTTAAAGGGTTTCAAGGTTTTAGGGTGCAGGGTTTAGGGTTGTGTTTTGCGGCGTGGAGAGGTGCTCTGTGGTGTATCCGAGGCGTGCACATGCCCAGACGACGTTGGAGACCAGGCTGTGCGTGAGTGTGTGGGGTTGTGTGGGGTGCTTGTGTGGGTGGGTGTGCTTGTGTGGGTGGGTGCACACTGCATGGCATGTGCTGCTTCCATAATTGCGCACCGCACACATGCACAGAGAGAGACATAGACAGACACAGGCAGACAGACAAACAGACAGATAGACACATACATACACACAGGCAAGCAAGCAAGCAAGCAGGCAGGCAGGCAGACAGAAAGACAGACAGACAGACAGACAGAGAGACACATACAGAGACAATGCCACTCAGTGCAACCCAAGCGCAATTCAAGGGGCAGCGCTCCTTTTTCTGTCTCGCACTTCAGCAGCACAGCCAGAACAGGCTTCAATGCTGCGTCCTTCTGCCTCCAACTTCAGCAGCAGCCTAAAACCTAAACCCCTAATCCTTAAACCCTAAACACACACACACACACACACACACATACTCGCACGCACGCACACACAAACACACACACAGCGAGCACACCTCAGTGGCAGCGCCTCTGTTTCTGCCTCGCACTTCAGCAGCAGTGCCAGAACATGCCACCCTAGGAACCAGACCCCCCGGAGTGCACACACACACACACACTCGCACGCACAAACACACAAACAGCGAGCACACCTCAGTGGCAGCACCTCTGTCTCTGCCTCGCACTTCAGCAGCAGTGCCAGAACACGCCACTGTAGGACAGAGGCCCGCAAGATGCACAAACAAACACACACACACACACACACACCTCAGCGGCAGCGCCGCTGATGTCTGCCTCACACTTGAGCAGCAGCAAAGCCAGAGCAGGCAAGATGCACACACACACACACACACACACACACACCTCTAACCGGCAGCGCCTCTGTTTCTGCCGCGCACTTCAGCAGCAGAGCCACAGCATGCCACCCTGGACCCAGACCCGCAAGATGCATACACACACACACACACACACACACACACGCCTCAGCGGCAGCGCCTCTGTTTCTGCCTCACACTTGAGCAGCAGCGCCAGAACAGACCACTCTAGGACCCAGACCCCGCAATACACACACAGACATGCACACACATAGCAGGGTGTGACACCCACCCACCCACACCCACACACACACACATGCGCACACACCTCAGCGGCAGCGCCTCTGTTTCTGCCTCGCACTTGAGCAGCAGCGCCAGAACCGGCTTCAATGCCGCATCGTCACGCAGACCCAGCCGGCCGCACGCCCACACTAGTGTGGCGAGCTGCGCGGGCTCGAGGGCCTTGCCCTGCGTGTGTGTGTGTGTATGTGTGTGCGTGTGTGTACTAGTGGTCGATTTTACAGTCTTGTTGGACGTGTGTGTGTATTGTGTGTGTGCATGCGTGTGTGTGTGTGTGTGTGTGTGTGTGTGTATGTGTATGTGTGTGCGTGTGTGTACGTGTGTGTGTGGTAAGAGTTTGTGGTCGCCCCACCCCACCTTTGGTTGTGTCCTCAGCGCCTGAGCCTGCGCCAGAGCCGATCGAACGAGGCTCGCCACCACCGGTTTCCGCACACCCAGCGAAGCGAGCGCCCACACGCCCCACACGAGCTGGCTCCCGGGCAGCGGGCGCGTTGGGCGCAGCAGCCGGGCGCACGCGTCGCGTAGGAGAAGGCCGGGGGAGGTGCGGGCGCGGGCGAGGGCGACTAAAAGACCAACCACCTGTGCGTGTGTGTGATTGTGGTTGATTTTACAGTCCGTCATGTGTGTGTGTGTGTGCGTGCGTTTGTGTGTGTGTGTGTGTGTGTGGACGCGTCGCGTAGGAGGAGGCCGGGGGAGGTGCGGGCGCAAGCGAGGTCGACCAGGAGGCCGACCACCTGTACGTGTGCGTGCGTGCGTGCGTGTGTGTGTGTGTGTGTGTGTGGACATGTCGCGTAGGAGGAGGCCGGGGGAGGTGCGTGCGCGGCCGAGGGCGACCAATAGTCCGACGACCTGTGTGTGTCAGGGGGGGGGGATGTCAGGGGTTTCCTTCCCGATCGGGAAATAAAAAAAAGTGCCCAGGGGGCACGATGTGCGTAGGCAAATTTTCCGGGTCGTCGATTTTCACACTTTCTGAAGCGATTCTTCAGGCCAGCCCGAAATCCCAACGAAACTGGGATAGCCTCTTCGGGAAAAACGAGAGGATGACTGGCCCCAAGGAAACCCCTGGTGTGTGTGTGTGTGTGCACGCACGTGTGTGCGTGTGTGTGCGTTCCTGGAATCCCGCACAATTGCAGTTTGGAGGTGGTGGTGGTGGTGGTGATGGTGGCGGCGGTGGTGGTGGTGGTGGTGGTGGTGGCGGTGGTGTTGCCGGTGGTGGTGGAGGTGGTGGCGTTGGTGGTGGTGGTGGCGTTGGTGGTGGTGGAGGTGGTTGTGAAACCAGCTATCCCACCTACGCCGTGCGTCGTATGGCGGCGAGCATGCACACATACATGCAGACATACATGCACACACACGCGCGCACACACACACACACACATACAAACAAACACACACACACACGCACACTCACCTGCGAGTCTCCATACGCAGCCAGCCGCATGGCAGCGAGCACGCACAGACGCGGAACCAGAGACCCAGGGGCAGGGAGCGGACCAGAGATGCTCACGCCGCCGCCGCTGCTGCTGCCGCCATCGGATTCGGGTGGAGGGAGCGTCTCAGCTGCGGCGCTGCTGCTGCTGCTGCTGCTGTCGTCTCCCAGCCTTGACCCCTTTGCTGGAATCAGCCCGTCGTCGGCGACTGCCCACTGCTCGACCAGCTGCGTGTGCGTGTGTGTGTGTGCGCATGGGTGTGCGTGTGTGTGTATGTATTTATGTAAGAGTGTGTGTGTGTGCATGCGCATGCATGTGCGTGTGTGTGTTCGTGTGCGTGCATGTGTTTGTCTATGTGTGTGTGTGTGTGTGTGTGCACGCGTGTGCGTGCGTGCGTGTGTGTGTGTGCGTGTGTGTGTGTGTTTGTGCGAGTGCCGCAGCCGCTCAACCCAGACCTGCTGCTGGCCCTCCTGATCCAGCCGCTGCTTCTCGAGGCCGCTCCCGTCGCCTGGCGCGTCGACATGCAGCGCCAGGCCCAGCAGGTCTGTCTGCTTTGCCGTGGCGCGAAGCAAACGTAGCACCTGGTGGGTTAAGGGTGAGGGGTCAAGCTGGGGAGTTAGGGCAAGGGCGAGGGTTTGACCCTCAAGGCCGCTCCCCTCGCCTGACGTGTCGACATGATGCGTCAGGCCCAGCACGCCCGTCTGCTTTGCCGTGGCGCGCAGCAGGCGAAGCACCTGGTGGGGGTTGGGCGACAGTAAGGTAAGTCAGGTGCGTCGCTCCAGAAGACTGGACTTGGGTTTAGGCCGTGTACTATAGCTAGGCCTAGAAGAGCTCTTTGCTGGAGAGTTTATGCTCCTGTTACTGAGGCCATATCTAGACAGAGGCCTCTCAACAGCTCTAGGGCTGCTCTTGGGTCGCTCTTGCTCTGACTTGTGACGGGCCACACGATAGCTTCTGTTCTACACAGCGTGTTGTCGCAGAGCGCCCAAACAGTTGCCGACTCAGTGAGGCGCCAGCAGCGACGCCGCGTGCGACGCGAGGGAGAGCTCTACGGCTGCTCTGCGGTTGCCTCTAGGGTTTCTGACTGACCTGATGCGGCGCCAGCAGCGACGCCGCGTGCGATGTGAGGGAGAGCGAGACGGCAGCGAGGGCGAGAACGTTCGCGCGGTCAGCGCCGGAATTAGTGCCCGTGGCGGCCAGCGCGGCGCCGCTGCCGTCGTCGCTGGTGCCTGCGGGCCCATCGCCCTGCCCGCCCTGCTGCTGAAGCCTGCCCGCCGCCTGCATGTGTGTGTGTGTGTGTGCGTGCCTGTGTGCATGTGTGTGCATGTGTGTGTGTGTGTGTGTGTGTGTGTGTGTGTGTGTGTGTTGAGAAAGATGCAGATCGTGTGTATGGGAGATCTCCCCCCCCCCTCCCCCCCAACACACACGCCATCGCGCCTGCAGCAGGCCGAGCCGCTTGCCAGTGGTCCCAACCCGGCGGAGGAGCGGCGCGGCGACGAGGGAGAGCGCACGCGTGCGCGCGCCGCTGCCGCTGGCCGCGCCGCCGCTGCCGCTGGCCACGCCGCCGCCGCTGCTGCTGCTGGCATCAGAGCTCGCGTCGCCGGCGCCATACTCAGTAGCAGTCACCCGCGGCGGGGTAACAGACAGCACCGCCAGCAGCATCTGTACCCTGCGCGCCGCGCCCAGCCGCGCCGCCAGCGCGCCGGGGCAGCGCGCCGCGAGCGCGCGCGCGGCGGCGCCGGCCACGGCGCGCCACACGGCCGCGTCCACACCGTCCACACTGTCCACACTCTCCACACTGCTTGCCGCGACCGCCGCGCGGAGCAGCGCCACGAGCGCGCTCGGGGGCACGCCGCCGAGCGCTCCGTCGGGTCCGGTCAGTGCGGCAGCGAGGGCGCGCGGGGACAGGGCCCCACCCTGCGGCGCTCCGACAACGTCACCGCCGCTGGATGCGTCGTTGTCGATGACATACAGGGCGGCGAGCGCGGTCGCGGCGTCCACGGCCGCGCCGGCCCCGAGGCGCGCGAGCCACGCGCCGTTGCCCGCCGCGCCGCCTGCGTCCTCCCCCGACTGCGATACAGCTGCCAGCAGCGCGCGCATGTCCCGCGCGTCGCTGCCGCGGCTGCTGCTGCCGCAGCACTGCTCCGCGACCACGCGCGCGGCAGCCGCGAGCGCACCGGGCCCGAGGCCCGCGCGCGCGCCGCCACCGGCACGCAGCGCCGCGCGCGCGAGGCAGCGCAGCGCGGCCGTGGCGCCGAGCTCTGCGGGTGCGCTGCTGCTGTCGCTGGTGGCGGTGCTGGCTTCCCCGCAGCCGCTGCCGCGGGCGCTTGGCGCCAGCAGCAGAGCCGACTGCTCGACCGCCTGCTCGGGGGGGGGGGGGTGGCAGTGTTTCTGTTAGCCACCTCGCAACCCACAAACCTGCGGCACCGGGTTGAGATTTGCCGTTTTTAGCTGGTGCTGCGGGTTGAAGCTGCATGAATTTCGACCCCAAAAGTGTGAAATCAACATGTTCACACATTTTCCGCAATAAACCAACGCATCGGGCGGTTGAGTTTGAGGAGGCAAGCCGTGAGTCTCGGGTTGAGCCATCATTTCCCTAAGATAGTAAGCGGAACCACTGGTGGGGGGGTGGGGGGTGGGCGGGCGTGTGCATGTCCTGACAAAGATGATGGCCAGTGTGGGAGCAGGTGGCGAGCATCGTGACGGGCACACGGTACTAGGCGGCACGGTGATCATGACTCTCCCCCCTCTGTCTGGCCGATTCTTGGCTAAAACGGACCGCCATGCGGACAAAACAACCTTGGTGCCCTCCCCACCAGTGCTCCCTCGGAGAGGCGGTATACCGCCGCCGGCGGCGTGGTGGCGGTAAATAATTCAGGGCTGATGGCGGTCTATCGCCGGAAATCGCACGAGACAGGCTAACTTTCGCCCCCCAAAGTGCGAAATCGACGATTTCCACACGACCCCGCAACAAAAAATCGTTGCCTCCAGTCAGCCTCCAGTGGTGGGACATTCTGTCACCAGAATCTGTCTAGGAAGCACTGCCCCCCCCCCTCCCGACACACACAAAAAAAATACAACTCCTCTCCCCCCCCCCCCCCCCCAGCGCACCGTGGCCAGCTTTGACAGCTGGGTGCGCTGCATGACGTCAAGTCGCTCCGTTTCTGCCCCTCATCTGCCCCCCCCCTTCCCACCCCACACAACTCCCCACCTGCTCGCCAGCCGCAGCAACCAGCGCTGCGGCTTGCACGTCGCCGAGTGCGCCGAGGCACGCAGCCAGGGACTCAGACAGCGGGGCCAGCGCCGCGTGGTCGTCGTTCCTGCTGATGTCGCCGCTGCTGCTGCTGTCCCCGCCCGTCGGCTCGCGCAGCGCAGAGAGGGCGCACCCGGCAGCTGCCGCCCAGCTCCCGCTACTGCTCAGCACAGCTGCCGCAGACGCGCCGCCGCTGCCGTTGCCACCAGGGGCGCCCGCTGCCGCTGCTGCTGCTGTCGCTGCTGCCAAACTTGCGCCTGCGCCTGCTGCTGCTGCGTCTGCGCCTGCTGCGCCTGCTGTGCCTCTGTCTGCGCCTGCCGCTGCTGCCGCATCCACCCACGCCGCCACTGCCAAAAGGGGCACGCCGCCGCCCGTCAAGCCCGCGGCGCGTGCGAGCCGCCGCGCGTCATCTGCAGTTGCATGCAGCGGTGTGACGGTTTAGGGCTAAGGGTAGCAAACCCCAAGTCAGGCTGGCCGCCGCGTGCCAGCCACCGTGCGAGCTGCCGTGCGCCGTCTGCAGTTCCATGCAACAGTGTTGGGTTGAAGAGGTTGGGGTTCCTCGTTTTCGGGTCAAGGGTTACGAGTTACTCGAGAGTTACAAACCCCAAGTCAGGTCTGCAGCGCGCGCGAGCCGCCGCGCGCCATCTGCATGTGCAAGCCGCGGTTCAGGGTCAAGGTTTTCAAACCCCAAGTCAGCCCCGCCGCGTGCCAGCCGCCGCACGCCGTCTGCGGTTGCATACATGTGTCAATGGTTGTTGCAGCTGTTGCAGCTGCGTGCAGCACTCGCATGCAGCGCGTGCTGCGATAGGAGGGGGCTTGGGAGGGGACCACATGCTCGCACACACACACACATGGCCCCAGCGCGGAGAGTGCAGCAGGAGACGTGGCGCACGCAACACAAAGCCCCCCCCCCCCGCTTCCCGCCCCACCCACACATCAACACACACAACACACACAAACCTGGCCCCAGCGCGGAGAGTGCAGCAGGAGTCGTCGCGGACGCGACGCACAGCGCGCAGCCCCCCCCCCCCCCCCGCGCCCCCTCTTCCCGACACACACACACACACACACACACACACACACAAGCACACACACGCGCACACACACACCTGGCCGCAGCGCGGAGAGTGCAGCAGTAGTCATCGTGCAGGCGGCACACAACCCCCCCCCACCCACCCATAACCCCCCCGACGCCCTTCCTCCTTGAACCTCAAACCAGCCCCACACACCCGCCCTCCCCCCCCACACACATAAACACACAACACACACACAAACACACCTGGCCCCAGCGCGGAGAGTGCAGCGGGAGAAGTCGCGCACGCGACGCACAGCGCGCGCAGCTCTTGCTGCAGTGGCACCAGGCCGGGCGGGGCGTCTGACGCGCCTGGACCCCCGCAGGCACCTGTGTGAGTGTGTGTGTGTGTGTGTGATTGTGTGTCTGTGTGCTTGTGCTTGTGTGTGTGTGTGTGTGTGTGTGTGTGTGTCTGGGTCGCCCACCTTACAGCAGCGCCGCATGCTGGCGAAAGAGCTTCGCGTGCTGGGACTCTCTCACACACACACACACACACACAGCCAGCCAGCTAGGCAGCCAGGCAGCCAGTCAACCAGTCTACCAGCCAGCCAGACACATACACACACACCTGCCAGGAGCGCCGCGCGCTGTCGCACGAGCAGCGTGCACAGGATCTCTCACACACACACACACACACACACACACACACACTCACATAGTCGGGGTTCACATGCGCACCGTGTGGGACACACGCACACACACACACACATACACACACACACACAAGCACACACACCTGCCAGCAGCGCCGCGCGCTGGCGCATGAGCAGCGTGCACAGGCTCGCACACACACACACGCACACACGCCTGCCAGCCGCGCCGCGCGCTGCCGCACGAGCAGCTTGCACAGGCTCTCTCTCTCTCACACACACACACACGCACACACACCTGCCAGCAGCGCCGCGCGCTGGCGCACGAGCAGCGTGCACAGGCTCGCCACTGCGCCCGCCAGCGCTGCGCCATCAGAGTAACCTCCCGCTGCGCTCGATTGGTCACTCTGATGGTCACTCTGATGGTCCCCCAGTTCCTCAGCCACTTGTGCCAACGCACGGCACGCCGCCGCCAGCTGCACCAGTGGGGGCGGGTCGCGGTGCGGAAGCTGCGACGAGTGTGGGGAAGGTGTGGGGGGTGTCGCCAAAGTGTGGGAAAAGCGTGTGGGGGAAGGTGTGGGAAATATGTGTTGAAGGGCACGCGAGCAAGTGCGTACAGACGCAGTTAAAACGGACGCACCTCACGTAGAGCTGTCAGCGCGCGCCATACTTGTGTCAAGGACGCGCCCCCGCCCCCGGCCACGTCCCCGACTCCGCCTCCAATCAGAGAGTACGCTGCATCTAAGAGTGCGTCCAGCCGCGGCCGCACCCCGCCACGCGTCGTTGCGAGGCGCGCGCTGAGCGCCAGCAGCGTGAGTGTGGGCTCCACACCTTTGGGAGTTGGTTGGTTGGTTGTGGGTGTGTGGGTTGGTGCGTGGGTGGGTAGGTGGGTGGGCGAGGAGAGCGTCGAGCCGCGGCCGCATCCCCCCCCCCTGCGTCGCCGCAAGGCGCGCGCTGAGCGCGAGCAGCGCGGGTGTGGGCTCCACACCTGTGCGATTGTGCGCGGGAGTTGGTTGGTTGTGGGTGGGTGTGTTGGTTGGTGTAATCGGGTGGGGGGCGCGTCCAGCCGCGGCCACACACACCCGCGCGTCGTCGCAAGGCGGGCGCTGAGCGCGACAAGAGCGAGTGTGGGGGCTCCACACCTGGGCGTGGGTTTTGTGTGGGCTTTGTGTGGGCTTGTTCTAAGAGACCCAGCCTGGGAGGGGGGCGAGTGACCTCATGACAGGATACAAGGCCTTGCGTGTCTGGAGATAAGGAAGCCTGTAAAAGTCGCATGGGAGACATACTGAGCGCGCCGAGCGTGCGTGCCGCGTTGGGGCTTTAGCAACCATGTTAAGTTCATAAGCTCTTCGCCAGGGGCTCCCGCCCTGGCGCCGCTCGATGGCGGACAACCGGGACAACTGCGCTTGGTACTGGGCGGCTGAAAATCTGGAAATTTACCCTGAGCGGCTGTGACGCACAGCGCTACTGATGAACTGGTCCTGATGGGGCGAGGCTATGTGGCAGATGGGGCAGCGGTACGATGGAGAGCACGATGCACGATGGCGAGAATTGCGGCGAGCATGCACCCCCTCTCACAACGATCGGAACTCAAGCAGATTGCGGCTCCTAATGGTTTACTGTGCCTGGATGGAAGAGAGAGACGGATGGCGAGAAATTGAGAAACATGGGAAGCGAGGCACATGCGGCTAGGCTTTGTGAGGAGGTTGCGGCGCAGGGGTTCCCTGCCCCAAGGCGCAGATTATTAGATGGCGACGCGATCGATGCACCAGCCGTGCGGCATGGGGCGAGGCGAGGCCCCACCAGCGGGCGGGCACCATAATGATAAGAACGTGGAATGCGGCTACCGGGGATGAGGCTACGGATTATGCATGCCAGGGGACGGCGGACAAGGCTAATGCGTCATGGCGCATGGGTAAAGAACGGGGAATGAGGCTACGGGAGCTGGCGGGCGCGGCGCGCGCATGGCGCGCGCGGCACATGGGGGTTGCATGGCGGCGCTCTGCGCGTGCATGCATGGAGGAGATTGCTGGCGGGCATGGAGGAGATTGCTCGCGGGCGTGGAGGAGATTGCAGGCGGCAGCATGGAAGCGGATGGCGAGAAATTGAGAAACATGGGAAGCGAGGCACATGCGGCTAGGCTTTGTGAGGAGGTTGTGGCGCAGGGGTTCCCTGCCCCAAGGCGCAGATTATAGATGGCGCAGCAATCAATACACTAGCCGTGCGGCATGGGGCGAGGCGAGGCCCCACCAGCGGGCGGGCACCATAATGGAGATGGCGGTTAAGAACGGGGAATGAGGCTACAGGGAGAGGATACGGGTTACAGATGCCAAAGGGGACGGCGGAACAAGGATCAGCCATAGGTGTCACGGGGAATGGCTAAAGAACGGGAATGAGGCGGGTGGTACGGGTGCTGGCGCGCATGGAGCGCGGCGCGGCGCATGGAGATCGCATGGCGGCGCCCATGCATGGACGAGATTGCTGGCGGGCATACAGGAGATTGCTGGCGGGCATGGAGGAGATTGCTGGCGGGCATACAGGAGATTGCTGGCGGGCGTGGAGGAGATTGCTGGCGGGCATGGAGGAGATTGCTGGAGCCAATGGCGGCGGCGGGACTAGTAGTAGAACACAGGCGCACACCAACAATGCGTTGCTGTCACTACCTGGGTGGTATAGGGTGGATCTGGGGGCCCAGTGTCCTGTCTAGGTCCAGTGCGTGCGCGCGTGTGGGGGTTTACCCTCACCCCTACCAGGTAGCCAGCCAGTTTCCCACTGAAACTGAGTTTAAGGTGTCGGGCGCTAGCGCCGACACCGGTCTTATACATCATTACTGGTGTCACACAGACTGTAAGATCCATCATCATCAGGTGTCCCAAAGGGCAGCGTGCACAGTGCGCGGCTGCTAAACCCTAAACCCTGATACCTCAACCCTAAACCCTGTACTACCTACCGAGCGCGCACAGCGTGGCTGCCGCGTCGAGGCACACGTCCAGCAGTCGCAGCGCAGCGTGCACCACGCGCGGCTGATCAACCCTAAACCCTAAACCCTGTACTACCTACCGAGCGCGCACAGCGTGGCTGCCGCGTCGAGGCACACGTCCAGCAGTCGCAGCGCAGCGTGCACCACACGCGGCTGATAAACCCTAAACCCTTAACCCTGTACTACCTACCGAGCGCGTCGAGCGTGGCTGCCGCGTCAGGGCGGGCGTCCAGCAGGCGCAGCGCAGCGTGCACAGTACGCAGCTGCTCCACCCTAAACCCTAAGCCCCGAACCCTAAACCCTGAACTGCGTACCGAGCGCGTCGAGCGTGCGTGCCGCGTCTCAAAGGGCAGCGTGCACAGCGTGCGGCTGCTAACCCCAAGACCCTAGACCCTGAACCCTAAACCCTAAGTCCTGAACCCTCAACCCTGTACTGCGTACCAAGCGCGTAGAGCGTGGCTGCCGCGTCGGGGTGGGCGTCCAGCAGGCTAGGCGCAGCGTGCACAGCGCGCAGCTGCTAAACCCTAAACCCTAAACAATCAAGACCTAAACCCTAAAACCGGTCCTACGTACCGAGCGCGTCCAGCGTGGCTGCCGCGTCGGGGCGGGCGTCCAGCAGGCGCAGCGCAGCACTGAGAGATAACGAGGAGCAGGATCAAAGAAGACGGCCTTTCTGAAGATAAAGTAGTCTTATTACAGTCGCAGGAAAGGTGTCCAGCAAGCGCAGCGCAGTGTGCACAGCACACGGTTGCTAAACCCTAAACCCTGTACTGCGTACCGAGCGCGTTGAGCGTGGCTGCCGCGTCGGGGCGGGCGTCCAGCAGGCGCAGCGCAGCGTGCACAGCACGCAGCTGCAACCCTGAACTATACTAGACCCTCAACCCTAAACCCTCAAACCTAAACCCCAAACCCTGTACTGCGTACCGAGCGCGTTGAGCGTGGCTGCCGCGTCGGGGCGGGCGTCCAGCAGGCGCAGCGCAGCGTGCACAGCGCGCGGCTGCCACGGCGCAACATGCACGCCAGGGCCGCTGTCAGAGGAGCCAGGGGAGGTGCCGCTGCCGCCCTCTGTGTGTGCTGGCGTTGTTGGCTCTGTCGCCACTGAGAGAAGAGCGGCAGCGAGGTCGGCCGACCCCACGCCGCGCACCTGCGTGCGTGTGTGTGTGTGTGCGTGTGTGTGTGTGTGTGTGCGTGTGTGCATGGGTGTGTGTGTTTGTGTGTGTGTGTGTGCGTGTGTGTGTGTGTGTGCATGTGTGTGTGTGCATGTGTGTGTGTGTTTGTGTGTATGTGTGTGTTCACACCTGTGTGTGTGTGTGTGTATACGTATATGTGTGTACGTGCATGTGTGTGTGTGTGTGTGTGTGTGTGCTGCTGTCGCCATCGCCAGCAGCGCAGCAGCTAGGTTGCCCGACCCCATGCCGCATGTCTGTGTGTGTGTGTGTGTGTGTGTGTGCCTGCGTCTGTCTGCCGGGCGGGTGCCTGCTCAACACACGCACACACACACACACACACACGCACACACACGCACGCACACACACGTGAGCACACACATGTGAGCACACACATACACACACGCACACACACACACACACATGCACACACACCCACTCACTCTAACACACACCCACGCACACACACACACTAACAGACACTAACAGAAAACTCCCCCCCCCACACACACACAGGTGTGTCATACCTCCCGCAGCAGAGCCTCGAGCGGTGCGCCAGGGGACTGAAGCATCTGCAGCAGGCGGGCTCTCAGGCTGCTGCTGTTGCCTCCGCCGCTGCCGCCGCTGCCACCACCGCGGCTGCCCCTGCCACCGCCGCCACTGCTGCCGCCACCGCCGCCACCGTCACCGCCGCCGCCGCCGCTGCCGCCGCGCGTCGTGAGGCTGCCGGCTGGCGCGGTGCTGCTGCGGGGCGCTGACGTCGCTGTCGCGGCTGTCCTGACAGCCCTCTCTCCCTTCTCAACCACCTGCGGTGATGGCGGTGGGGGCGGTGGTCGGTTGGGGGGCCCATTGCTCAGTGGGCAGTGCGGAGAAGAGACGTGGAGAGGGGAACAGGTGGATCACAGGGCATTGCTGGCTGCTGCTGCCCAGGCACGCAGGCCGAGCACACGCATGTGCGTACGCACACGCCTTCACCACGGTGGCCGTCTGTGTTGCCTGCACGGACTGGTACAGCGCCTCGCACGCATGCGAGGCACCCATGCACGCATGGCTGGCTGCAGCCACACACCCACCTGGCAGCGCACACGCGTCTGGCCAGCCAATGGCCCATATCGTCCGCTCCCCGTCGCCGCCACCGCGCCCGTGGTCACGCTATGGCGCGTGTTGTGGGTGCCATTGCCGCCTGTTCGTGTTTGCGCTCCGCAGGCGGCCACACAAGCAGAATTGTGGCTGTGCGGCAGCACTGCAGCGCTGCGCATCGCTACCACAAGCCGCATGGACTGCTGCTCATGCACGTGCCGGCCGCTGACGCTGCATGCACTGCCACTCTGCATGGGCCCATGAGCGCTCATGGCGTGCAACCTCTGGCCTCCTCTTCAGCCTGCGCCTCTAGCACCAACGCAGCTGCTGCGCCATGCTACCACGGTCTGCCTCCTCGCCTGGAACTAGTACACCAAGCTGAAGAAAAAACTCTACAGCTGATCCCACACGCCGCACGATTTTCCTAATCGGAGCCTTGATTCGAGGTGGGATCTTCGGTTGGTTGCAATCTACTATGCATGCGAGCGCGATCGTTGCGTCTCGAATGTGCGATTGTTGCCCGAACCCCACACAATTGGAGATGTTAACCACGTCCCGAGGCTGTACGGGACCGGCTGCAGGCGTGGCATCATGCTGCTGCGAAGCAGACACATCGCACCAGGTCATCACAGTCCCGCAGCGAGCATTTCCTCCTCGACGATTGTCCTGGGAGCACCGCACCTTGGTGCACGCAGGCTAGCGGGTGAGAGGGTTGCACTACGTTCGTTTAAATTAAATACCACGCGCGTATGATTCAAACCTTGGCCCCCTGGCATGCTCACGAAGACAACACCCATGCCCATGCAATATCATCATGCACCAGCTCCCCCTCTGCATGCATGTGCGCAGCAGGCAGACAGTCAACCCAACGGGACTCCATCCAATCCAGGCGCACACCATGCACACACGTGCACACGCTTGCACACACACACACACGCACGCACGCACGCACGCACGCACACACACACGCACGCACGCACGCACGCACACTCACACACACTGCCTTGCGGCAGGCATGCACGGGGGCTACACCCACCCCGCCGGCACCCACACCGGCTACCCCACGCGCAACCACGGAGGATACGCGCTGTGCGCGAGCATCGGCGGGCCCGGGCCCTCCCCACTCGACATCCTGCGGCAGGTGAGTGTGCGCTGGTACATACGTGCTCGCTGTCACTATGATAAGAATCAGCAGGCGCTGGGGGGAGGCTCGGGAGGGGCAGAGCCACGGAGTGTTACAAAGGGTCGTGGTTCAATATTGTAGTGCTGCGGGTGGGGTGCAGAGCGAGCCCTCGGGCGGATGCAAGGCTGGGGCACGCAGGCACCAGACTGCAAGGACAAACTCTCTCTCTAACCTGGGGGGAGGCAAGGGGGCAGCAGAGACACGGAGTGACTCGACCACCTGACACCCGGAACTTAAAGAAAGTCCAAACCTGTTACAACCCGCAACAACCAGGGTGGGTTGGCCCGGGTGGGCGCTCAACCGACCCTCCAACCAACTAGGGCCATGCACGGCTGGCGTGCCGAATGACTCAGTGCCTGCAGCACTGAATCTTATCACACTACCTGGGTGGTGTCGGGTGGATCTGGGGGGGGGCTGCCTTATTCCAGCGCTGGTACTATGAAGAAGAGAGGGAGAGGAAGAGATGGAGAGAGGGATATGGGCGGGGGCGGATCTTTCCCCTCCCCCTCTCTCTCCCTCTCTCCTACTAGGCCCATTTGGTTAATATTCCTGGTTCACGCGCGGCAAGACTATGTGCACATGCCAATGCACACTAGTTTAAACCCAAGACCTGACGCCCTGATATAGGCTGGGTTTGGGCGAGCGACACGAGGGAATATAGCTCAGTACTGTAGCTCAGTTTGCTCATTTGATCCAACTCAGTGTCCGCTTAATGGAGAGCAGCTCAGTGCAACATCTGCGTGCAACATCGTAGTGCAACAGCTTAGTGGCAACAGCTAGTGCAACAGCTAGTGCTACAGCTTAGTGGCAACAGCTAGTGCAACAGCTAGTGCAACAGCTTAGTGGCAATAGCTAGTGCAACAGCTAGTGCAACAGCTAGTGCAACAGCTAGGAGGCAGCTAGTGCAGCAGCTTGTGCTACAGCTGGAATAAGGAGCCGGGCTGCCTGGCTGGCTGCACTGCTGTGTTGTGTGTTGAATCCCTTGATGCTGTGTTGTGTCGGATGATGTGTGGAGTTGGCCTGGCCCGACCTTGGATGGGCCTTGGATGGGCCCTGGATGGGCCTTGGATTGATATTTGATTGACCTTTGATTGGCCTTGGATGGGCTTTGCATTGACCTTGTATTGACTTTGGATGGGCCTTGTATTGACCTTGGATGGGCCTTGGGTTGACGTGAGATTGACCTCGGATGTCTTCACTCTGCCCCAGTGGCTGCACAAAGGATCTTGGGAATTGATGGCCCAACCTGGCCCCACTGCTCACTTCCTCAATCTCAAACCGCCCAGGCGTGTTCTTGCGAATAATGTATGAAATGTATTTTTTCACACTTTTCGGGTTGAAAATCGCGCAATTCCAACCCGCAGCGTCGGGCCAATCAGCCGATTGCAACCCGGTGTTGCAGGTTTGCGGGTTGCGGGTTCACTTGCGGAAACACTGCCCTGTCCGCACAGGAGAACAAGGTGCTGAGGGAAACGATCGACGAGGCAAGCCAGGTGTGTGTGTGTGTGCGTGTGTGCGTGTGTGTGTGTGTGTGTGTGTGTGTGTGTGTGTGTGTGCCCCCTCCGCCGCCCCCTCCGCCGCCCCCGCCGCCCCTCCGCCGCCCCCGCCGCCCTCACCCCCGCCACTGCAGGCTCCCCCTCCTTTCAGGGGTGGGACCACGCAGCCGGCACCGCCGACTCGCCCACCACCCCCCAGAACGCCCTCACTACCACCGATGCGCACACACCCTCCGAGCTCTCCAACCCCGGCACAGGGTTCGCAGACTACGGCGGCCCCTCCACGCACGAGTCCCCGGCCTTTGTCACCCACAAGGGCAAGGGCTCGATGATCGAGGCCATCAAGATCCGCGAGGCATCTGCAGGCATTGGTCAGCGCATCACCCGCTCCATCACCCGCTCCATGTCCCTTGAGCAGCTCTCCCCCTCCGGCCCCGGGGTGGGGCAGGAGTAGGCGGGCCCCACCCCACCGACGGGCAGGACGACTAGCCACCGTCCCTGTACCATCCGTTCCCCCGGCTACCAAGCGCCCCCACCTCCTTCACCCACGCCACGAGCTCATCGCGGCCACCTACAACTGCTGCACCCTCTGGGGTGCAGCAGATGGCTCACGCTTCAACCCCATGGCACACCCACTTGCTCTCGCCAAACACCTCGCACACCTCCGCATCGACATATGCGGCCTCCAAGAGGTGCGGCACCCCGGCTCCGGTAGCCAGCCGCTCGAAGAGAATGGCTACCACTTCATCTGGTCCGGTGGGACCAAACACACCCACGGCGTCGGCGCCCTCCTCAGCCCTGACACCGCCAAGCTCCTCCTCAAAGAGGGCGGCTACGCCGCACTCAGCGACCGCATCCTCGTCCTACGCTTCCGCCCCGCCGGCGCCCCTCCCGTCACCGCAGTCATCGCTTACGCCCCCACAGACGCCGCGGATGACGCAGTCGCCAAGGACGCGTTCTACGAACAACTCCACCGCGACGTGCTCTCCCAAACCCCCTCAAACCACTTCCTTTTGGTCCTAGGCGACTTCAACGCCAAGATCACAGCGGCATCCCCCGACGCCCACCCGTCGGTGGGTCCGTACGCCTGCCCCCCCCTCCACCGCCCCTCCTCCTTCTTTTCCTCCCTACTCCCCCCTTGCCGGGTTCCACCACAAACCTGGCATCAGCGACAACGGCCACCGGCTTCTCGACCTGTGTGCCGCCCACAATCTTGCCGTCACCTACACCTTCTTCCCCCATCCCCCTTCGAGCGTATTTTCCTGGTACAGCAACACCCAAAAGGATTGCAACATCCCAGACTACATCCTCGTCCGCCGCCCTCACCTGGGCTCCGTGCAAGACGTGCGAGCACGATGCCCCAAGACCCGGGGACTTGACACCATCGCCCGCTCTGACCACGCCCTTGTCACCGCGCGCATCCTCTTCCGCTTCTCCAGAGCCTGGAACATCACCCACTCCCGCCGTCCTCCTCCGCCCTCCCGCTATTTCACCGACCTGCTCCGAGACCCTGACACGCGGCTCCACTTCGCGGCAGCAGTCGAGGAGGCCCTCGCCACCCTCCCCCCTTCCCCGACCCCCCCCACCCTGGACCAGATGACGAGCCACCTCACCGCGGCCATCCACTCAGCGGCCAGATCCACCCTTGGCCCCCGCCCACGCGAGGTCCCCATCCACTTCTACCTCCCCCCCGAGACTCTCAAACTCGCCCACGACCTTCAGTCCATGCGTTCCGACAGTGCACTGACTGGCAACCGTGACGCCCCCAAGGAGGCGCGCATGACTGCCCAGCTCAAGTCCGCCATCGCACGCGCCACCAACAAGCACTGGGACGGTGTCGCTCAACGCGTGCAACACGATTTTGACGACAACAACCCCCACTCCGCCCACCGCATGCTGTCCAAACTCGTCGACCGCCCCCCTTCCGCCGCCCTCCCTGCCCTCCGTGTCGGCGACCACCTGTGCTTTGGAGCTCAGGCGGTGGCAGACGCGTTTGGAGAATATTTCCGTGTCCTCCACACTCCACTCCGCTCGGAAGTCGACGAAGCCACCCTCGCCTCCCACCTCATCTTCACACCCACCACCCCCGCACCGCCCCCGTCTCCCTCCCCCTCCTCCTCCTACACTACCCCCGCTCCGCCTCCGTCCCCCCCTCCCTCCCTCCCCTCCCCCCCCCCCTCCCCCTCCCCCTCCCCTCCCTCCCCCCTCCTCCCCCCTCCCTCCCTCCCCCTCCCCTCCCCCCCTCCCCTCCCTCCACTTTCGCCCGCCCTCCCCTTCCCCCCCTCTTCCTCCTCCCCTTGCCTCCCCTCCCTCTCTGAGCGAGGTGGTCTCCGCGATCAAATCCCTCAGGAACTCTGCCCCCGGCTCTGACGACATCACCTCCCCCCTCCTCAAACACGGCGGCACCGCAACCGCAACCGCCCTCCACCAGATCATCCTTACCTGTTGGAACACCACCTCCATCCCCGCCGCGTGGAACCAAGCAGACATCTGCCCCCTCTACAAGGGCGCATCCTCGGGCCCACCCACGCGCAGCAAGTCCTACCGCGGCATCTCCCTCCTGCCCGTCGCTGGCAAGGTCTACACTCACATCCTCCTCAACCGCCTCAAGCTCCAGCTGGAGCCCACCCTTCACACTTCCCAGTTTGGCTTCCGTCCGGGCCGTGGCACCTCCGATGCCATCTTCACCCTACGACGCCTCCAAGAGGAGTCACACCGCGCCCACGCCCCCCTCCATGTGGCTTACGTCGACCTGTCCAAGGCGTTCGACAGTGTCAATCACGCCGCCCTTTGGAAAACCCTCCTCCACCGCGGCGCGCACCCTGCCCTCCTTGCACGCATCGAAAGCCTCTACTCTGGTGCCACCGCCAGAGCCCGAGTCAACGGTGCATACTCCGCCCCTTTCCCTCTCAAAGCTGGCGTCAAGCAAGGCTGCCCCCTCTCCCCCCTCCTCTTCAATGTCTACATCGACACAGTTGTCCGGTCCCTGATTGCCCAGCTCCCCAACGCTGGCATTCAAATTGGCTACATGATCGACGGAAAACTGTACACCCCTGAGTCCCGCAAGGACTTTTTGACCACCATCCTCCCCCTCCTTCTCTACGCCGACGACATCGCCCTGCTCGCCCCCTCCGAGGAAGACCTCCGCACCATGCTCACCCTCCTCGACCGCATCTGTTCAGACCTGGCCCTTGCGATCAACTACGACAAAACCGTGGCACAATCCCTCGGCCACCCTTCTGCCCACACCGTCCCCTCCGCCCCTATCACCATCCCCTCCAACTCCTCATCTACCCCCACCTGGTCCACTCCACCTCCAAGTTCAAATACCTGGGAAGTATTCTGTCCTCCCCCGCCGCCCCTTCTGATGACGCTCCCAACACGTCTGATTCCGACATCCTCGACTCAGAGATCTCACGCCGGATCGGAAGTGCCTGGTACGCCTTCAACCGTCTCACTCCCCGGTTCTGGAACTCCAACTCAATCTCTCCCACCACCAAGATCCACCTCTACAACGCTTTTGTGATCTCTGCCCTACTGTATGGCTGCCAGACATGGACGTTGAACAAGGCCCACATCCACCGACTTGAAGTAACCCACAACCGCTTCCTCCGCCTCATCAAGGGCATCCCTCCTCACACCACAGAGCACACCTCCACCACCACGATGCATGCCTCCCCCCTTGTACGTTCCCCATCATCGACACGATCAACAAGCACCGTGCTACGTTCATCGGCTCCCTCATCCGCCGCCTCCCACCTCCCCCGTCCCCCCGCCCCTCCATCTCCACACACCCGCCCGTCCCTTCTCCCCCCACACTCCCTCCCGACATCATATACCCCCCCACTGCCGCCCTTTTCGCGTACCGCCGACCGGACATGACTTCGCTCTATGCCGGCGGCGCCATCACATCTTACCGGCTCAGCGCCGGCGACTTTTTCGCCCACTCCGTCAAGTTCCGTTCCTCCGCAAACACCCACTTTTCCAACTTCAAACGCGACATCTCCAAGCACCCCGAGTTCATGGACCTCTTGTCCAAGCGAGTCACACCCGAGTGGATCCTCTTAGCGAGATTTCCACAACTGTGGAGGTCAATCTGCCGAGACCTAGTTTAAACTCAGTCGAAGCGGAGTGACGAACACAGCCGTCAGTGACCCGCATTTGCCCCTTTCCCCCACTGCTTTTTGAATGAGGTTATTCACCCTCTTGTTGGCGCACGGTTGGTCACCCGCCTCCAAATGGAATCTCCTCAATGATGACCAGAAACAGCCTATCTAGGTCTGCCGTGCAGAGTTCTCTGTAACGATATCTCTCTCTCTCTCTCTGTGTGTGTGTGTGTGTGTGTGCACAGAACACACGCAAAGCACAGCGGCTGGTTGTGATTGATAGACAGCGGTGACTTCCCGTTTTGGCTCCACAGGACCTCCTGTCCTCGGACACAGCCAGACTTTCAAAAAAACACTGGAAAGGACACTGCTGATAGACAGCACGCTTGCACCACACACCATGGCGTGTGCGCGCTCTCTATACGCATACACTCTCCCTGCACCGTCTAGCCTGCACACCGACGCAAGTTTCGAAGCAACAGATGCGCCCTCCTCATGGCAGCTGTTGTCAAAACATTGCAAGAGCGAAGAAGCGTGAGCAAGACGAACCCCAGTAAGAGCGCCAAATGCCAAAACCACCAGCAGAGGTGCCGTGAAGGGGTGCGACATGGCCTGATGATGGATTCTACAGTCGTGTGTGACGCATCTACAGGCAGCGTATTCGACCTTGCTCGGCATATAGCGCCCGAGCACACTACAGACGGGCTTCTGGCTACTGGTGGTGGGGGGCTAGTGGGTCGGGGCTGGACCTAGACAGGGCACTCGGACCCCAGATCTGACTCTTCCCGGCAGGGGCACGGCCAGGGAACCTATCTGTGCAGCAGCGGTATTTGTATCCTCCCCGTGGG
This sequence comes from Chlamydomonas sp. UWO 241, assembly GCA_016618255.1. Taxonomy (NCBI): domain Eukaryota; kingdom Viridiplantae; phylum Chlorophyta; class Chlorophyceae; order Chlamydomonadales; family Chlamydomonadaceae; genus Chlamydomonas; species Chlamydomonas priscui. Next base: position 235,073 of record VFSX01000018.1, on the reverse strand, counting down.
GGGGGACGGCCTGAGCAGTTGTCTGCGCAGCTAGGGGTCATTTGTATCTGCATTTGCAGCTAGTGGGCATTTG
>VFSX01000018.1:225000-230000 GCA_016618255.1 Chlamydomonas sp. UWO 241 | reverse complement strand
AACGCGTGGTCACCCGCTATTGACAGACGCCCTTATGCAGACCTCTGGAACGATATCGCCGTTATCTTTGTAACGATCTGGAATGGAATGGAATGTGTGTGTGTGTGTGTGTGCCCCTGCATCCACTGGGATGCTCACGTGGCAGACCCTCCGCCCACCAACCTCTCTGTTGCTCCCCCCTCACACACACACACACACGCTCACACAGCGACTCTCCCCCCATGCCCGTCAGCCTTGTTCCGAGCCATGGCGCATACACACACACACACACACGCACACAAACACACACACACACACACACACGCGCACACACACACACACACATGCACACACAGGTCGATCAGCCCTATTCCAAGACATGACGGCACCGATGTTTTCAAGTGGGACGACTACCTGAAGGGGCACGAGGCGCACTTCAGGTGTGGGGCTGGGATCGTGTCCCACACTAAATCGCATGGCCGCCGCACCATCAGAGCACCATCAGAGCACCATCAGCGCACCATCAGAGCGCCATCAGAGCACCATCAGAGCACCATCAGCGCACGATCACAGCACCGCCGCAGCACCATCAGAGCACCATCAGAGCACCATCAGAGCACCACCAGAGCACCATCAGAGCACCATCAGAGCACCATTAGGGCACCATTAGGGCACCAACACAGCACCAACAGAGCACCATCAGAGCACCATCAGAGCACCGCCACATCACCACTATCAGAGCACCATCAGAGCACCATTAGGGCACCAACACAGCACCAACAGAGCACCATCAGAGCACCATCACAGCACCATCAGAGCACCGCCACATCACCACTATCAGAGCACCATCAGAGCACCATCAGGGCACCAACACAGCACCAATAGAGCACCATTGGAGCGCAATCAGAGCACCACCGAAGCACCATCAGAGCACCATCGGAGCATGATCAGAGCACCATAAGAGCGCCATCAGAGCACCATCAGTGCACCATCGAAGCGGCTCCCACACTTGGACACCCCACCCCCCCGCCCCACCCACATTCACACATGCACGCGTGAACACACACACACACGCACCCACACACACACGCACACACAGATACCGCTGGAGCGAGTTCAGGCGCATCCGCTCAGAGATCGACCGCAACGAGGGGGGGCTCGACCAGTTTGCGCAGGGTGCGTTTTTGCCACTTCTTTGGGACGCGCTGTGATACGCGGGTTGGGTTTTGAAATCAATCAGAGGGTGTGATGCCGTGCACACCGTGATGGGGATCGGTCGCCCAGGGGGAGGGGTGGGGGGTGCAAGAGGGTGTCATGCGGTGCGTGCAGTGATGGGTAGGAGTCTCCTATGGGGACAGTCACGGGGGGTGGGGGTGGAGGGAGGGGGGGCTCAACCAGTTTGTGCAGGGTGCGTGGTGCGGTGTGGCTGTTGATCGGTGGTCTAGCGACACAGTGCACACAGTCTCTGTTGGGGCTTTGTTGGATTAAAACTGGTAGGGGGGGTTACGGCTGCAAAACATGGGCCCCTACTAAAACACAACCGACTCGATTGGAGGTTGCCCACTCTAACTGCCTTCGTCGCATTCTGGGCGTGCGCCTGGTCTACCGGCACAGATTAACTTATATTCGGCAGGCGTGCAACACTGAGCCAATTGAGAGCCTTGTGGCAAAGCGATCAATGCAGTGGCTAGGCCATGTGATGCGCATGCCGGCTTCTCGTCTTCCTCGTACGACTTTTGACTGCACAATGGATGTGGCTCGGCAGCAAGGCCGGCCTCCAGCCTCCTCCCGACACTATTTTCTTAAGCTACTGATTCAGCAGCTAGGCGAAACTAGTGGCACTCGTTCTGATTGGAAGACTTTTTCGGACATGGCGTTTGAGCGTGCTCAGGATAGGGTCGGGTGGAGAGCCGTGGTGTACGGTCCGGCTGCCCCTCGGGCGCCGGCCCCTCCACCACGGCGGTCAAGTAGATTGGCAAGCGCCACTTGACCCCCTATCCCCTGGAAGCAGTTAGGACCTATTTTGGAGGCGTCGCACAATAGCTCTCCTTTTTGCTCTGGGACTACACGTTGGCAGGCAGCCGGCTGGTGGCTACCGCCCCTCACAAGTAATTGTTAGGGCCAGAACTGGACTTGGGTCTAGGCGGTGGTACTAGGACTAGAGGTAGTCTTTGCTGGAAAGCAGATGTAACTGTAACTGTAACTGGTGGGGGGGGGGGGGGGGGGGGGGCTCAACCAGCAGTGCTTCTTTGATTGGGCGGTTTACCGCCTACGACGGTTTTTGGGCGGAAATACTCAATTGTTTTTTTAGGGTTAACCGCCCGATTTTTGCCGATTTTGGTCGATTTTGCCGGGTTTTTCGTTGTTTGCCGATTCGGGGCGACTTCGGTCGAGGTCGCCAGCAGCCGGGCTGTAAGAATTAATAAATTGAAATCAATTGAAGAAGCACTGGCGACCAGTATGTGTCCGCGCATGCACGCAGGCTACACACGCTACGGGATGACCAGGGCGGCACGCGCGAGGGGCGCACGGGCGCGGCACCTGCCTTCTCCCATCCCAACTTCCCCCACACACCCAACACCCAAACTGAATGCTGTGAAGTGTTGAGCAACACTTTGTCTGGTTAGCATTGCCCCCCCCCCCGCCCCCCCCCAAATAACGAATGTCGGTGCATGCACGCAGGCTACAAGCGCTATGGACGGGACAGGGTTATGCACGGGCACAGCACCTGCCCCCCCCCCCTCCCTTGCCCCCCACACCAAACACCCAAGCTTAATGCTGTGAAGTGTTGCTAAGCAAACAAAAATAACGAGCATCCGTGCGTGCACGCATGCTACAAGCGCTACAGACGGGACAGAGTCACGCACGGGCACAGCACCTGCCCCCCACCACCACCACACACACACACAAATGATGGTGAGCTAACGAAACAATCCATGCATGCACGCAGGCTAAACGCACTACAGGATGAGCAGGGGCACGCGAGAGGGGTGCACGGGCACAGCCACCACCCAGCCAAGGTTGCTAAGCAAAACAAAAAATACAAAATATGCAGGCTACAAGCGCTACGGGATGAACAGGGGCACGCACGAGGGGCGCACAGGCACGTGGTACCGCGAGTGGGCGCCGGGCGCAAAGGTGTGTGTGGGGGGGGCGAAAGTAGCAGGTACCGTAGGGACGATTTGCCTTGCCGGTGCGAACTGTAAACTGTAAACTGCGCCTTGCTGCTGCTGCTGCCGCTGCTTCGTGCTGCTGCTTCGTGCTGCTGCTGCTCCATTTGTGCTGCTGCTGCTGCCGCTGCTGCTTCGTGCTGCTGCTGCTCCATTTGTGCTGCTGCTGCTACCGCTGCTGCTTAATAGTGCTGCTGCTCTGCTGCTGCTGCTGCTGCTGCTGCTGCTCCTTCGTACTGCTTCGTGCTGATGCTGCTGATGCTGATGCTGCTGCTGTCAAACTCTGCACCCTAAACCCACGCAGGCGCTCGCGCTCATTGGCGACTTCAACACCTGGAAACCAAAGGTGTGGTACGGGTTTAGGAGCAGGGGTGGGCTTGGCGAGGTTCAAGCTACAAGGCACCACAGGACATGCACTGGGCGATCAACAACACACACGGCGTGGGTGGGCTTGGCAAACTGCAATTTTACATGTTTCAGGTTTCCAGCAGGACTAATGCAACCCGTTGCACCACAGAACGAGCACAGAGGGCGATCACAAACACGTGCGGTGTGTGGGAGCTGAACATCCCTACCGCGCATGCACACACACACACACGTGCACACACACACACACACACACACACACACACATGCTACCCTGCACCCACCTTGCACCTTCCATGCGCATGCACACCACGCAGGACGAGCACTGGGCCAGCAAGAACACGTACGGCGTGTGGGAGCTGTTCCTACCAGACAGCAAGGACGGCAAGCCGGTCGTGCCGCACAGGTGTGGTCGTTGTTGGGGTGGGAAAGTGTGGGAGCAGTCAGTGTGGGATCAGTAAGTGTGGGAGCTGTTCCTACCAGACAGCAAGGACGGCAAGCCGGTCGTGCCGCACAGGTGCGGTCGTTGGTTGGTGTGGGAAAGTGTGGGAGGAGTCAGTCAGTGTGGGATCAGTAAGTGTGGGAGCTGTTCCTACCAGACAGCAAGGACGGACAGCCGGTCGTGTCGCACAGGTGGGGTCGTTGTTGGTGTGGGAAAGTGTGGGAGCAGTCAGTCAATGTGGGATCGGAAGTGTGGGAGCTGTTCCTGCTGCTGCTGCTGCTGCTGCTGCCCATCACCACCACCTCCACTGCTGCTGCTGAGCCAGCTGCTGCTGTATGCCTGCTGCTGCTGGTGCTGCCTGCTACTGCCTGCTGCTGCTGCCCATCACCACCACCACCACCGCCGCCACCGCCCTGCTGCTGCCGCTGCTGCTGCCTGCTGCTGCTGTGGCTGCCGCCACCCACCATCACCACTGCCACCACCGCCATGCTGCTGCTGCTGCTGCCGCCATGCACAGGAGCAAGATCAAGTGCCGCCTTGAGACGGCGAGCGGGGAGTGGGTGGAGCGTATCCCCGCATGGATCAAGTGGGCGACGCAGGAGTGGAACGAGATCCAGTTCAACGGCGTCAACTGGCAGCCGGAGGAGGTCGGCGCGCCGGGGGAGGTGCGTTGTAAAGGCACGCGTGCACACACGCACACACACACACACGATATGCACACACACACACACACACACACGATATGCATGCACACGCATGCGTGCATGCACACACACACGCACACACACACACGATATGCACACACACACACACGACATGCATGCACACGCATGCGTGCATGCACTAACACACACACACACACACACACACACACGCTATGCATGCACACGCATGCGTGCATGCACACACACACACACACACTCACCTGCACGCACGCACAGCACACCAACGCCCCCCCCCCCTCAACTCCTCCCCCCCCCTCCCCCAATGTCGACGCGCCGCAAGAGGTGCTTTCATGCAGATGCCCACATTCGATGCACATG
>VFSX01000018.1:100000-220000 GCA_016618255.1 Chlamydomonas sp. UWO 241 | reverse complement strand
TCCTTCTCTCTCTCTCTTTCCTTCTGTTTCTCCTCTCTCTCTCTCTCTCTCTCTATATATATATATATATATATATATATATATATACATATATCTTTCAACTGACCAAACAGTCACGTGCACACACACACGCACATGCACACACACACACAAACACTCAGGCGCTCATCGACGAGGCACACCGCCTGGGCCTGGTTGTCCTGATGGACGTCGTTCACTCGCACGCGTCAAAGGTGCGACAGGCGCTTGGGTGACATGCGACCGCATGCACACGCATGCAACACATGCGCACACGTATGGACGTACACGCATGCGAGCACAATCGTCCATCGCACTGTACAATCAATGGTAGTACGTGCACGTGGCACACGTGCGCACACAGTCTCTCAGCCCCCCTGCCTGCCCTGTGCTTGCCATGCGGTGCGCACACACACGCATGCACACACGCACGCATGCATAGACGCACACGCATGCGACCGCAAGCGTCCATCGCACTGGACCAAGCAATGGTAGGACGTGTACGTGGCACACGTGCACACAAGTCTCTCAGCCCCCCTCCCTGCTGCCCTGGGATTGCCATAAGATGCGCACACACCTACACACTCACACATGCACACACACACACATGCACACACACACACACACACACACACACACACACACACACACACACATGCATGGACGCACACGCATGCGAGCATGGGCGTCCAGTGAACTGAACAATCGATGGTGGTACGTGCACGTGGTACACACGCACACACAGTCTCTCAGCCCCCCTCCCTGCTGCCCTGTGATTGCCATAAGATGCGCACAAACACATGAACACAAGGGAGTGAGCACACACGGCGCATTCACAGACGCCATCTCACAGCCGTCACCCACGTCTGCCACCCTGGAACCTGAAACGTGCTGAGGTTTCAAAGCCCTGAACCCCTGCGCCATGTGGTGCACAGAACACGGTTGACGGCAGCCTGCCAGACAGGCATCCCCATGCGGCACCCTCCACGCCTATCATGCAACACCCTAGTCCCTAGCACCTAGACCCTGAAACCCCGTGCCCCGTGCTGCGCAGCACACATCGACGGCATGAACATGACAGCATGACCCCCATGCATCCGTGCCACCCGCCATGCGCTACCCTCCATGCGCCACCCTCCATGCGCCACCCTAAACCCTAGCACCTGAACCCCAAAACCCTGTTGCCCCTATGCGCTGCACAGAACACGGTCGACGGCATCAACATGTTTGACGGCAGCGACGGGGGCATGTACTTCCACGGGGGGGAGCGCGGCAACCACTGGATGTCAGTGGTGTTGCACCTCGGTGTTGTGCCAGGGTGTTGCGCCTGGGTGTTGCATCAGAGTGTTGCGCCTGGGTGTTGCATCAGGGTGTTGCATGGTTGACGGCAGCGACTGAGGGATGCACTTCCACACGGGGGGGGGGGGGACGAGATATTTTGTTTGACATGCATGCCTCACCATCATTGCAGGTGGGACTCGCGCCTGTTCAACTACGGAAACTGGGAGGCGCTGCGCTTCCTGCTCTCCAACGCGCGATGGTAAGAAGGTTACTAGGAGTGCTACTCCTAAGTAACCGCAGCTTGATCTTCAGGCACTTTTTGGCGTTTAGCAAGCTGGGAGGCGCCGCGCTTCCTGCTCTCCAATGCGCGCTGGTGAGTCGGTTACTGAGTAACTGCAGCTTGAACTGCCGGCACTTGAAAATTTGCGTTGAGCAAGCTGGGAGGCGCTGCGCGTCCTAGTCTCCGCGCGATGGCGAGTAGGGTAGAAAGGTAGCTGACGCAACTAGGAGTTGTTCTTGCAACCCCCGGATGTGGGACTCGCGACTGTGCAAGCCTGTTCAACCACGGAAGCTGGGATGAGTGCGCTTCCTGCCATCCAACGCGCTGGCGAGTCGGTTACAATACGTAGGTTACTAATGAACAGCAGTTACTTTTCCACTTACTTGGCGTTGAGACACAACAGTGGTTCTTGAACGGCAAATGGGAGGCGCTGCGCTTCCTGCTCCCCAACGCGCGATGGTGAGTCGGTTACTAAGTGACTGCAGCTTGAACTGCAGGCACTTTGAAAATGGGGTTCAGCTAGCTGGGAGGCAGCAGGGAGGTGCTGCACTTCGTGCTCTCCAACGGGCGATGGTGAGTCGGGTACTAAGTCAGCTTAGTAATTGCAGCTTGAACTGCAGGCACTTTTGGGCAATCGGCTAGCTGGGAGGCGCTATGCCTCCTGCTCTCCAACGCGCATGGTGAGTCGATTACTAAGTAACTGCAGCTTGAATTGTGGGCACTTGAAAATGGCGTTCAGCTAGCTGGGAGGCGCTACGCTTCCTGCTCGCCAACGCACGATGGTGAGTCAGTTACCAAGAACGGCAGTTACTTTTCCAGTTACTTGGCGTTAAAGCAAAACAGTGGTTCTTGAACGACGGAAACTGGTAGGCGATGCACTTCCTGCTCTCCAACGCGCGATGGTGAGTCGATTACTTAGTAACTGCAGCTTGAACTGCAGGGCGTTCAGCTAGCTGGGAGGCAGCTGGGAGGCGCTGCGCTTCCTGCTCTCCAACGCGCGATGGTGAGTCGGGTACTAATTCAGTTACTTGGCAGTTACTTGGCATTCCAGAAAGAAAGAAAATGTGTTTTTTCTCCTGCGGAAACTGGGAGGCTATGTGCTTTCTAAACACACGCACACACATATGGACACACATGCAGAGACACACGCACACGCGCAGACACACACGCACACAGACACACACACGCAGACACGCACGCGCACACACACAAGCACACACACTCACACACACACACCAGGTGGATGGACGAGTACAAGTTCGACGGCTACCGCTTTGACGGCGTCACGTCGATGATGTACCGCCATCATGGGCTGTCCTACTCGTTCACGGGAAACTACAACGAGGTGTGTGTGTGTGCGCGTGTGTGTGGGTGTGTTTGTTTGAGAGAGAGCACATCGATGATGTACCGCCACCACGGGCTGTCCTACTCGTTCACGGGCAACTACAACCAGGTGTGTGTGTGTGTGTGGTTGTGGTTGTGTGAGAGATAGCACATCGATGATGTACCGCCACCACGGGCTGTCCTACTCGTTCACGGGCAACTACAACCAGGTGTGTGTGTGTGTGTGTGTGAGAGAGAGAGAGAAAGCACGTCGATGCTGTACTGGTTCTTGGGCATGGACCAAAGCATCTGTGTACCTCATGCGCTTCAAACTTCAGATTTTTCACACTTCTTGTCACAGACTACACACCCCACACTCCGCATTCTCCTGCTGCGCAGTACTTTGGCGTTGACACAGACACCGGGGCCCTTGTGCGCCTCATGCAAGGTCGCACCCCACACTCCACACTCTAGACTCTCTCACATACTCTACACCCCACACTCCACACACTCAAAACACATTCCACACCCAAGTTCACACCCCACACTTCACACTCTCCTGTTGCGCAGTACTTTGGCGTTGACACAGACACCGAGGCCCTCATGCAAGGTCACACCCCACACTCCACACTCCAGACTCTCGCATACTCCACACACTCCACACTCAAACACACTCCACACTCTCACACCCCGCATTCCACATTCTCCTGTTGCGCAGTACTTTGGCATGGACACCGACCCCGAGGCAGTTGTGTACCTCATGCTCGTCAACAACCTACTGCACGACGTGTTCCCCAACGCGATCACCATCGGTGGGTCTGACTGACTCAGATCAGAGCTGGGTTGGTAAGGGCGCCTCATGCATGGCGGCCAGGCTAACCTGGGGCAAATCCAAGATGTGCTGGATCAGTTGGTTAGCGTGCCTGCCGTGCCTGCTGTGCCTGCTGTGCATGCTGTGCCTGCTGCGCCTGCTGTGTCTGTGTCAGCCTTTTCCTCCACGTGCTCCCCAATGCCATCACCATGAAAGGGGACACAGGGCGTCAGTTGTGTGCCTCGTGCGTGTCAACAACTGACTGCTTGATGTGTTCCCCAACGCAATCACCATTGCCATGGTCTTGTATTACGATCAGGGCTGCTTTGGTCGTGGTGTCTGGTGGGCCTAAGAGAGTCAGTTGTGCCATCACGATCGGTGGGTGTTGTGTTTCCACGAGCGCAGCAAATTTAGCAAAGTTTGTCAGTTAGGGCACCTGTCATGGTCATTCGCTGCACGAGACGCGCTCCCCAACGCGATCACCATCGGTGCGTACACAACTGGTTAGTGTGGGCTGGACGGGCAGCGTCAATAGTGGGCAGGTCCACGCACGCACACACACACACATACACACACACACACACATTTGCACGCACACACAAACACACAGACACACACACGCACGCACATGCAGGCGAGGACGTGTCTGGCATGCCGACCTTCTGCCGGCCGTGGCAGGTGCGTAGTAGTTCAAACATAGGTTGCCTGCTGGCGTTCACAATCAGTCCCAAAGTTTCAGTGGGGCAATGATGAGGAGAGGCAGCAGCATAGGCAGGCAGCAGCAGCAGCAGCATGGACAGGCATCATAAATGGACAGGCAGCAGCATCATGGACAGGCAGCAGCATGGACAGGCAGCAGCAGCATGGACAGGCAGCAGCAGCAGCAGCAGCAGCATGGACAGGCAGCAGCAGCAGCATGGACAGGTAGCAGCAGCAGCATGGATAGGCAGCAGCAGCATGGACGGGAAACAGCATGGACAGGCAGCAGCAGCGTGAATAGGCAGCAGCAGCATGGACAGGCAGCAGCATGGACAGGCGTCAGCAGCATGGACAAGGAGCAGTGGCATGGACAGGCAGCATCAGCGGTGGCATGGACAGGCAGCAACTGGACAGGTAGCAGCCGCGACATGGACAGGCAGCAGCAGCAGCAGGGGGGACAGGCAGCAGCGGCATGGACAGGCAGCAGGCGTCTGACCTCAGAAGCACCCCCCATGCACACACACGCCGCGACAAGCACACCGGCGTGCCGAGCGACACTACCATGCGAGTTGTACCTGAGGAGTGGTCTTGCGGCTTTGAGATACTGACCTACATGCTGTGGATGGCGGGTAGCGACAACGAGCCGCCGGCCCTGTTGAGCTCAGGGCTGAACAGTGCTGCCCGAATCACGGCTCTAGCAGGATGGGGCTCCATGAGCTGCAGAGAGAGCGGGGGCGCTACGCTGTGGCGGGACAGAGCCAACGGGCGTGCTGCCTATGCGGTGGGCTAGAGGATGAGGCACACGTGATATTTGAGTGCTCTGCCTATGAAGAGGCACGGATGCAGACCCACAGCCTGTTTCGGTTCATCCCTCACCCCGAGGCGGCCCATTTAGATGAGCGGATGCGGGAGTTTATGAATCCTCGGCCAGGCCCGGAGAACCCCAGGTTCTGGCACGAGATGGCTGACTTCCTTGTCGCCTGTTTTGAGACACGCACCACGTGCACAGCAATCATGATGGCAGATGGCATGTTAGGGGTCTAATTTTGACAGCTGCCGGCCTCTTTCCTAGGGTCTAATGCGCCATCAAAGGCGTCCGACGGACTGTAAAATCGACCACACACACACACACAAACACACACGATGTAGGAGGGCGGCGTGGGCTTCGACTACCGGCTGCAAATGGCCATTGCCGACAAGTGGATCGACGTCATCAAGACGCGCAACGACTACGAGTGGGACCTGGGGGAGATCGTGCACACGCTTACAAACAGGTGTGTGTGTGGGGAGAAGTATGGGGAGAGAGAGACAGAGAGACAAAGAGAGAGAGAGAGAGAGAGATAAAGAGAGATCGCTTGCGCACACACACGCACACAATCAAGCAGTGGTTGCGCGCATGGGAACGACTATGAGTTGGAGGAAGGTGAAAGGAAGGTGGGAGGAAAATGGAAAGAAGGTAGGAGGAAGGTGGGAGGAAGGTGAGAGGAATGCCTACAAGTGGGACCTGGAGGAGATTGTGCACACACAAACAGGTGGGTGAGAAGAGTGGGAGGAAGGTGGAAGGAAGGTGGGAGGAAGGTGGGAGGAATGACTACGAGTGGGACCTGGGGGAGATTGTGCACACGCTCACAAACAAGTGGGTGGGATGAGTGGGAGGAAGGTGGAAAGAAGGGGGGAGGAAGGGGGGAGGAAGGGGGGAGCAAGGTGGGAGGAAGGGGGGAGGAAGGTGGGAGGAATGACTACGAGTGGGACCTGGGGGAGATCGTGCACACACTCGCCAACAGGTGAGCAAGGAGGGATAGAGAGAGAGCGCATGCACACACAAAATCACGCACAAACACACACGCACACATTTGCACGCCATGGACTGCGAGTGGGAGCCATCACAAACAAACAAGTGTGTGGGGTTCGAGGCTTTGAAGCACTAAATCGGGTCGAAACTCCAAACCCTAGCTTGGTAAGATCAATTATGAACAGGCTCTCTCTATCATGTTGGAACCCCCCCTGCCTCATCACTCTCTCACTCTCTCACTGTCTCACTCTCCCACTCTCACTCACTGTGCAGGCGCTACAGTGAAAAGTGCGTCGGCTACGCGGAGTCGCACGACCAGGTGGGGGATGATGTGCACTGCACGTACGCACGCGCACACACGCACACACAAACGCGCACGCACACACACAAACGCGCACGCATACACAAGCATGAACATGCATGCGTGCACGCATGCACGCAGCCACACACACACTCACACACACAAACACACACACACACACACACAAATACGGCCAGGCGCTCGTTGGCAACAAGACGATTGCGTTCTGGCTCATTGACTTGACACGTAGACACACACACACACACACACACGCGTGTGTGCACACATGCAGGCACCCAACAGGCTATGCAATGGGCCACATGCACAAACACACCCACACATGCAAACACACACACACACACACACATGTACACACGCATGCACACACACACACACACATGACCAGGCGCTCGTTGGCGACAAGACGATTGCATTCTGGCTCATGGACTCTGCCATGTACGATTGTATGGCGGCTCCGGGGCTTGGTCCGCAGTCTCCTGTTGTGGACAGGGGCATTGCGCTGCATAAGGTGTGTGTGTGTGTGTGTGTCAGTGTACGACTGCATGGCGGCTCAGGGGCTTGGTCCGCAGTCGCCTATTGTGGACAGGGGCGTTGCGCTACATAAGGTGCGTGTGTGTGTGTGCGTGTGTGTGGGTGGGTTGATGGGTTGGTTGTGTTGTAGTAGTTGTAGTTGGTTGGCCAGAGTGGCAACCCAAGTTGAAGTTGGTTGGCCAGAGTGCTGCGCAGACCCCCCCTGACCCCCCCCCCAAACCAAGGATACTATCCACTCGATTCAGGCGCTGGTTGGTCACCCGCTATTCGAAAGACATCCCAGTGCGCGGGTCAGACTTCGTAACAATTGCCGGGGTGTATTGCTGTTAGTAGTACAGGCATTGCCGGTGCATGCGGACGGCCTCATGTAACGCTTGGTTGGTTGGTTGGTTGTGTGTGTGTGTGTGTGTGTGAACGACTGCATGGCGACACTTGGGCTTGGTCCTCAGTCTCCTGTTGTGGACAGGGGTATTTGCGCTGCATAAGGTGTGTGCGCCGCCAGTCGGCACAGCCGGCGTGGTTGGCCTCAAAGGCCAGGAGGAGGACGGTCCTTTCCTATACGCTCCTTGCCAGACATGTCCCTCAGGGACTTGTTTGGGTCTAAACTAGCCGGCGGGAGCGGTAGTCTAGACGGCAGGTAACCGGCTGGTGGCTATCGTCCTTCACAGGGCGGTGGCACTAGGACTAGTGTTGTCTTAGCTGGAATGCCATGTAACTGTAACTGTAACTGTAACTGTAAGGTGTGTGTGTGTGTGTGTACGTGCGTGCGTGTGTGTGCGTGTGTGTCAGTGTACGACTGCATGGCGGCTCCGGGGCTTGGTCCGCAGTCTCCTGTTGTGGACAGGGGCATTGCACTGTACAAGGTGTGTGTGTGTGTGTGTGTGTGTGTGTGTGTGTGTGAACAACTGCATGGCAGCGCCGGGGCTTGATCCGCAGTCGCCTGTTGTGGACAGGGGCGTTGCGCTACACAAGGTGCGTGTGTGTGTGTGTGTGTGTGTGTCAGTGTACGACTGCATGGCAGCTCCGGGGCTTGGTCCGCAGTCTCCTGTTGTGGACGGGCATTGCGCTGCAAAAGGTGTGGGTGTGGGTGGGTGGGTGTGGGTGTGTGAGAGACAGAGAAAGATTGCATAGGGGGGGGGCGGGTGAGAGAGAGAGAGACTGCGTGTGTGGGTGTGGATGTCGATCGCACGAATGCATCAGCACCCAGTCACACACACACACACACACGCACATACACACACTCACACACGCGCACACACGCCAGATGATCCGGCTGCTGACGTTTGTGCTGGGTCGCGAGTCTTACCTCAACTTCATGCACACTCACACACACACACACACACACATACACACACACACACTCACACACGCGCACACACGCCAGATGATCCGGCTGCTGACGTTTGTGCTGGGTGGCGACTCCTACCTCAACTTCATGCACACACAAACATACGCACACACACGCGCCAGATGGTCCGGCTGCTGATGTTTGTGCTGGCTGGCGACTCCTACCTCAACTTCATGCACACACACACACACACACACACGCCAGATGATCCGGCTGCTGACGTTTGTGCTGGCTGGCGACTCCTACCTCAACTTGATGCACACACACACACACACACACACACGCACACACGCACACACACACTCACACACGCGCACACACACGCCAGATGATCCGGCTGCTGACGTTCGTGCTGGGTCGCGACTCCTACCTCAACTTGATGCACACACACACACACACACACACACGCACACACGCACACACACACTCACACACGCGCACACACACGCCAGATGATCCGGCTGCTGACGTTCGTGCTGGGTCGCGACTCCTACCTCAACTTCATGCACACACACACACACACACACACACACACACACACACACACACACATGCCAGATGATCCGGCTGCTGACGTTTGTGCTGGGCGGCGAGTCGTACCTCAACTTCATGGGCAACGAATTCGGGCACCCAGGTGATCTTGCATGACGGGGGAGAGGGGGCGCATGCATGCATGCATGCACTAGCGGTACTCATCTTCTTTTGTCAGATATTAGGTGGTTTAAGGTCCCTATTGCGCTGTAACAGTAACAGTAACACGGGGTTTCCATCTAAGCAGGCTACTCTTCTACTAGAGACACCCGCCATACTCCAGCACACTTAAGTACTAGAGTACCGCCAGCAAAAAGATCCCTATTGCGCTGTACTCCGAGCAAAATCGAATACGCTGCCTGTTGGGTTTTAGGTTTGTAGCACACGAGTATCAGTGACATCGGCTTTCCAGCGAAGACTACCTTGTCGTCCTAGTATCACCGCGTAGACCCAAGTCCAGCTCTGGCCCTCACAATTACTGACTAGGTTTGTCCCACACGAGTATTAAACCAGTCATCATCATCAGAGTGGTAAGCAGTGCATTGCACGGCCGGCACCCAGTGGTCCCTGGGAAGGATTGTAGTAATTAGTTTTTTTGCCGGCCCCAGAAATTTTGACCGCTCATACCAGGCACAATACACAGCGGGTATTCATGCAATGCATGCCGTTGTGCTGCTCTCGGCAAGAGCTTTCCAACGCATCCATGCCCTCAATGCATCGCTCCATGCCCTCACCCACTAAGTGTGGGGTCGTTTTCTGGGAAATGGGACATCCGGCTCGGAGCGGTATACGGCTTGCAGGGGAATCACTGCCGGCACCTCCACCCTGTCTAGTAGTCAAACCCTAAACCCTAAACCTGCCCTAACCCCTAAAAAGAACTAAACCCCTTACCCCCAAACCCATCATCATCATCAGAGTGGCAAACAGCACATGGGCGGCACCTCCACCTTTCCCACAAGTCATTAGTGCGCATATACCCCTGTACTGACTGCCTGTGCGTGTGTGGTGTGTGCCCGTCCAGAGTGGATCGACTTCCCGCGCGTCGACACGACAGACACGTCTACCGGCGCGCTCATCCCAGGTGCGTGCGTGTGTGTGTGTGTGTGTGCATGCACGCACGCACGCACGTGTGTGTGTGTGTGTGTGAGAGGGAGAGCGTGTGTGTGTGTGTTTGTGTCGACACGACAGACACGTCTACCGGCGCGCTCATCCCAGGTGCGCGTGTGTGTGTGTGTGTGCATGCACGCACGCACGCACGTGTGTGTGTTTGTGTGTGAGAGAGAGAGAGCGTGTGTGTGTGTGTTTGTGTCGACACGACAGACACGTCTACCGGCGCGCTCATCCCAGGTGCACGTGTGTGTGTGTGTGTGTGTGCATGCACGCACGCACGCACGTGTGTGTGTTTGTGTGTGAGAGAGAGAGAGCGTGTGTGTGTGTGTTTGTGTCGACACGACAAACACGTCTACCGGCGCGCTCATCCCAGGTGCGTGTGTGTGTGTGTGTGCATGTGCGTGTGCGTGTGTGTGTGTGCTTGTGCGTGGGCATGGGTGGGTGGGTGGGAGGGTGGGCGCGTATGCGTGTGTGCGTCGACACGACAGACACATCTTCCGGCGCGCTCATCCCAGGTGCGCGTGTGTGTGTGTGCGTGTGTGTGTGTGTAAGAGTGTGTGTGTGTGTGTGCGTCGTCACGACCGACACGTCCACCGGCGCGCTCATCCCAGGTGTGTGTGTGCGTGTGTGCGTGTGCGTGGGTGGGTGGGTATGCTCGCGTGCCCCTGCCGCTGTGTGCGCCGTGTGTGTGTGTGTGTGTGTGTATGTGCGTGGGTGTGTTGACCCCAGCTGTCATGTACGCCGGCTATGGTGGCTTTCTGGAATGTCTCTCCTCCCCCCCTCCCCCCCTCTCCTTCGCTCCCTCTCCCTCTCCCTGTCTCTCTCTCCCTCTCTCTATCTCTCTATCACCCTCTTTCTCTCCATGTCTCTCTGTCCTCCTCTCTCGCTATCCCTCTCTTTCTCTCTCCCTCTCTCTCCCTCTCTCTACATATCTCTCTCCCTTTCTCTCCATCTCTCTCTCCCCCTCCTCTCTCTCTCTTTCTCTCCTCCTCTCTGTCACTCCCTCTCTCTCACTCTCTCTCTCTCTCTCGCTGTGTCGACCACTGGCTGCGCTGTGTCATGTGCGCAGGCAACGGCGGCTCGCTGGACTCTCTCTCCCTCCCCCCCCCCCCCCCCCCCCCTCCTCCTCTTTCTCTCCCTCTCTTTCCCTCTCTTTCTGTCTCTCTCTGTCTCTCTCTCTGTATCTACTGATCATCTCTCTCCCTCTCTCTCTTACTGTGGCAACCCCTGCCGCTGCGTGCGCTGTGTCACGTGCGCAGGCAACGGCGGCTCGCTAGAAAAGTGCCGCCGCCGCTGGGACCTCTGCGACTCTCCGGGGCTGCGCTACAAGGACATGTGCGCGTTCGACCGCGCGATGAACCACCTGGATAAGGCGTTTGGATTCATCTCGGCGCCACACCAGTGAGCGTGTGTGTGTGTGTGTGTGTGTGTATGTGTGTGTTTCTTCACGCGTGTGGCCAGGGGGAGATGAACCACCTGGACAAGGCGTTTGAATTCATCTCGGCGCCACACCAGTGAGTATGCTAGCAGGACAACTTTGACACGCTGCTCGTTATTGAGCACGGCTCCCTCCTGGTGCCCAAATACACATGCACACACACACGAACACACACATGCACACACGCACACACACACGCGCACACACCAGGTGGGTCTCTTAGCATGACAAGCTGCTGGTGGTTGAGCAAGGCTCCCTCCTGGTGCTCAAACATACACATGCACACACGCACGCACACACACACACACACACACACCAGTGAGTATCCAGGCAGGACATCTTTGACAAGAGCAGCTCTGCTCGTTGTGAAGGAAGGCTTCCTCCTGTTGTCCAAACATGCTCACAAACACACACACATGCTCACACACACACACACACACGCACACACACACACACACACACACCAGGTGGGTCTCGAAGCAGGACAACCTGGACAAGCTGCTGGTGGTTGAGCGTGGCGACCTCGTGTTTGTCTTCAACTTCCACCCGACCAACAGCTACACCAACTACCGCGTGGGAGTGAAGCAGTACAGCGACTACGCGATTGTGCTGTCAAGCGATGAGGAGGTGTTTGGAGGGTTCCGCAATGTAACCAAGGTTGGTGTGTGTGGGGGGGGGGGGGGGGGGGGCTGCGTGTTTGCGTGTGAAAAAAACAGCAGCAACAGCAACAGCAACAACAACAACTGCCTGAACGAGCGCCACCCACCCACCCACCACCCACCACACCAACCAACTCCCCTCTCCCCCACGCCTGTTCGCAAGTGGCAGCAGCAACAACAGCAGCAACAACCACAACAACAACAACAACAACAACAACAACCACAACAACAACAACAACAACAACAACAACAACAACAACAACAACAACAACAACAACAACAACAGCAGCAACAACAACAACAACAACAACAACAACGTCAACAACAACAACAACAACAACAACAACAACAACAACAACCAACTAGCAGCACCAGCAGCAGCAACAACAACAACAACAACAACAACAACAACACGCACACACGCAGGACACGGCCACCGTTTTCGACGCACACACGGGTGGGCACGACTCGCGTGACTACTGGATCCAGGTTAGTGGTGTCCTTAAAGAAGCAGATAATGTTGTGTTTGCCCCCGCTACACTGGAGGGAATACGCCGACTTTCCCGGGGCCGCAGAGAGGTTTTTTTTTGCGGGAAAATTGTGAAATTTGCGATTTTCACACTTTCTGGAGCGCAATTGTAGCAATTCGCCCCGTCGTTTCCTTCCGGCCCTGGTTTGCCCCTGCAGCGGGTGCTGCAGGGGCGCTAACGACATCACTGACTCAGGTGTTCTGAACCAGCTGTCACATTAACCACAACCAGCAGCCAGCCACCCGTCTGTAGTGCTCTAGCGCTGTGCGCCGAGCAAGGTCGAATACGCTGCCTGTAGGCGCGTCACACGAATTTAAAATCCATCATTATCATAAAGCTGTTACTGGGCTCGGTGAAACGAGGCGACGAGATTGGCAGAAAATGTGTGTTCTCAGTAACTCGTGTCGCTCGCCCGATGCGGGTGTGCGTTTGTGGGTGGTTGGGGGGCACACACACACGCGTACGCAGACACACACACACACACATACGCAGGTGTACGCCCCCTCTCGCACCGCTGTGAACGCGCACCCTCCCGTTTTCTGTGGATGCGCTTTGTCAGTTCTCTGGGCCAAGGCCTTGTGTCACCCCCACCCCCCACCTGCCACTTCCACCGAAGGTGTACACGCCCCCTCTTGCACCACCGCCGTGCACACACACACACACACACACATATGCATGCACACACACAGGTGTACACGCCCCCTCTTGCACCATCGCCGTGCACACACACACACACACACATATGCATGCACACACACAGGTGTACACGCCCCCTCTTGCACCATCGCCGTGCACACACACACACACACACACATATGCATGCACACACACAGGTGTACACGCCCCCTCTTGCACCATCAACATGCACACACACACACACACACATATATGCATGCATGCACACACACAGGTGTACACGCCCCCTCTTGCACCATCGCCGTGCACACACACACACACATATGCATGCACACACACAGGTGTACACGCCCCCTCTTGCACCGTTGCCGTGCACACACACACACACACACGCACACATGCACACACACACACACACACACATGCATACACACACATACATGGGGAGTTCATGGCGGCGCTGATTGCCATGTACGATGGGTCCGCAATGTGTGTGCGCATCGATGGGAAAGTGGGACCCGCGTTTCCTTCACACAAGGGGGTCATGCAAGGCGACCCACTGTCACCGCTGCTGTTTGGGCTTTTTATTGACGCATTGGAGGGAGTTTAAAACACTCTCTACCCCCACAGGCCTGAGCACCAGTACACCCACATCAGCCCCATGGCTGTTGCACAGAGCAGACGGCATGCATGCTCTGTGCGCCGCCTGCACAGCGTCAAGGACTACATCCTGGTCGCGCGCCGCCGCATGCATGCGGTGACAGACTGTAGGGTGCGTAGGAGCCCAACCTGGGACAGCGATCACTGCATGGTGGTACTGTCCATGCGCCTCCGCATGCGAGCCTCCCGCCATGCAGGCGGCTCTCAGCGGCGCGCATGGGACTCTTCACAACTGCGGCGCCCGGCTGTCCGTCGTGAGTTCAACCTCCAGCTGTCCGATCGCTTTGGGCTGCTGGAGGCCGTGCCGCCCGAGGGCGCTGATGCCCAGGCGGAGTACGACGCGATGGCTGCTGCCATTCGCGAGGTGGCCACCAACCACCTCGCTCCACGCGGCAGCCGCCGGCGGCGCGGCTGGCAGTTCACTCTGTCGCAGCGCACCCTCCGGCTCATGGACGCCCGGCAGCGCGCGCACACGGCATGGCTCAGGAGCAAGTCTGCTGCTGCCAAACGAGAGCGCAACCGCGCCAACCGCGCGGCCGACGCAGCTGTGCAGAGAGACAGGGAGAGGTGGATCGGCCAGCAGGTGGCGGAGGCGCAAGACATGCTACGCAAGAAGAATCTGCGCCAGTTTGCGCGCGCGTGCGACAGGCTGGCGGGCCGCAGCCGCAGCCATCAGATCCCACCTGCCATGCGGGACGTCTCGGGCGCGCTGCACAGCGGTCCAGACGGGGTGCTGAAGGCCATGACAGAGTCATTCGACAAGCTATATGGCGGGGAGACCAAGCTCAGCGACGAGACCCTGAACCAGCTGGAGAACGATGTAGCGGCGTTTGAGCTCACACGCGCCACAGAGGTGGACGAAGCGCACGGGCGCCCCCCTGACCTGGCTGAGACGGAGGCGTGTGTGCGAGCGTTGCGCTCGGCCGCCGCTCCGGGCGGTGACCAGCTGGACGCCATGCTGTTGCGGTGCCCACCTGCCATCGCATGGCTCCACCGGGTCATCATCGCCGTATGGCGGTCGGGGAGAGCCCCGAGGGAATGGAAAACTGCTATTATCACACCGTTATATAAGGGGAAGGGTCCGCGTGACTCCCCTGGTAACTACCGCGGTATAAGCCTTCTCTCTATTGCCGGGAAAGTGTACGCTGCCATACTTCTGCACCGCGTCTCCACGCAGGTTGATGGTCAGTTGCATGAGGCTCAGTGTGGTTTCAGAAAAAGCAGAGGCACTGTTGATGCAATTTTTACTCTGCGCTCGCTGAGCGCGGCACATGCCGAGTACAAACAATGCATGGCTGTGGCATTTGTCGACTATTCTAAAGCTTACGATTGCATAAACCGTGCGGCACTGTGGAGAGTCCTTAGATTATATAGTGTTCATCCGCACATTATTGATCTGTTGGAGGATCTTCACACCAACACCGCAGCTGCCGTGCGGCTGGCTGGGAAAATCGGGCACGAATTCCCCGTGTCGTCTGGTGTGCGACAGGGGTGCGTCATTGCTCCTGTGTTGTTCAATGTTTTTATTGACCACATAGTGAAAAAGGCGCTAGACATGATGCCAGAGGGGGCTGGCGTGTCAGTCGTGACCCGAGCCGGCGGCTCTGTGTTGTCGTCGTCGGTTGAGCGCATAGTAATGCTGATGTATGCCGACGATTTATGTTTGTTCTCGCATGACCCAGCTCAGTTGGCGCTTATGCTGAAAATCCTTGACAAAGTGTCCTCTAGCTTTGGCATGCAAATCAACGCCGCCAAGACAGAAGCGATGATTTTGCCAGCAGATTTTGACGCGGATCTGCCCACGTTTGCGCTGACTGGTGGTGAAGTGAAGACCGTCTCTGCATTTAAGTATCTAGGGAGTTGGATAACCCAGAGTGGTGGTGTGGAAAAGGAGATCGGTGTGCGTGTCGGTCGCGCGCTGGGCGTGTTTGCGTCTTTTGATAAGATTTGGGCCAGCAAGAAGATGCAAGTGCAGTCTAAGATGCGGGTTTACAACACTTTCGTGCTGCCCCACTTTCTGTACGGCTGCGAAACATGGGCCCCTACTAAAACACAACTGACTCGATTGGAGGTTGCCCACTCTAACTGCCTTCGTCGCATTCTGGGTGTGCGCCTGGTCGACCGGCACAGATTAACTTATATTCGGCAGGCGTGCGACACTGAGCCAATTGAGAGCCTTGTGGCAAAGCGATCAATGCAGTGGCTAGGCCATGTGATGCGCATGCCGGCTTCTCGTCTTCCTCGTACGACTTTTGACTGCACAATGGATGTGGCTCGGCAGCAAGGCCGGCCTCCAGCCTCCTCCCGACACTATTTTCTTAAGCTACTGATTCAGCAGCTAGGCGAAACTAGTGGCACTCGTTCTGATTGGAAGACTTTTTCGGACACGGCGTTTGAGCGTGCTCAGGATAGGGTCGGGTGGAGAGCCGTGGTGTACGGTCCGGCTGCCCCTCAGGCGCCGGCCCCTCCACCACGGCGGTCAAGTAGATTGGCAAGCGCCACTTGACCCCCTATCCCCTAGAAGCAGTTAGGACCTATTTTGGAGGCGTCGCACAATAGCTCTCCTTTTTGCTCTGGGACTACACGTTGGCAGGCAGCCGGCTGGTGGCTACCGCCCCTCACAAGTAATTGTTAGGGCCAGAACTGGACTTGGGTCTAGGCGATGGTACTAGGACTAGAGGTAGTCTTTGCTGGAAAGCCGATGTAACTGTAACTGGAGGGAGTACTAGACGCAGAGCTCCCGGGTGATGGGGTGGAGATGGCGGGGCGGTTACTACGGCTGCTGCTGTACGCTGATGACTTGACGCTGCTGGCAGAGACGCCCGAAGCGCTTCACCGCATGCTAGATACTCTGCACGCCTTTTGCGGCACGCGCGCACTAACAGTAAACGTTAAGAAGTCAGAAGGGGTGGTGTTCAATGACCAGTTCTGCCCAGTCGGGGCGGCAGGGGGGAGGGTAACGCTGAAGTTTGCAGGAGCAGATCTACCCATGACACACGAGTTCCCATATCTGGGCATGCTCTTTCACCACCGGCGGGCAGTGGGGGGGGACGTGGGCACCCGACGCTCTAGGGGCCAGCGCACCAGATACGCGCTAACTCGCAGATGCTATATGATACGCCTTAATAATATTGGCATTAAGGCCCACCTGTTCGACACGCAAGTACGGCCTGTGCTAAATTACGGGTGTGAGGTGTGGGGCCCTGCGATGATGGCGGATGCTGGGGGGGGCGTGCTTGCCGGGGCGGGCGGACGGTGGGAGAGAGGCAGGAGTGGGAGGGGCGCTAAGGCCGCACGCGACGGATGGCGCACCCTGGAAGAAGTGCTTCTGCAATTTACCCGTGCGTCCCTAGGAGTCCGCAGCAACGGGCAGCAACTGGGGATTTGGGCGCGGGAGGCGGGGTGGCGGCCGCTGGCGGCAGATTGGCTGCGCCAGGCGACGCGCTTTTGGGATAAGGCGCGGGGGCGGCCTGACGGTGACCTGCTTAAAGATGCGATGCGGGAGAGCTGGGGGCTGGCGGAAGCGGGGGGGACGTGCTGGGCGGCACGCTTGCAGGTATGCCTCGGAACTGTGGGGCACACCCTGGCGTGGGACCAGGAGGGACCGGTACGCATCACCAACCTGCTGGACGTGGCGACCGCGGCGTGGCTGGCCGGCGCGACAAGCACACCGGCGCTGCCGAGCGGCACTACCGTGCGAGATGTACCTGGGGAGTGGTCGCGCGGCTTTAAGATGCTGACCTACATGCGGTGGATGGCGGGTAGCGACAGCGAGTCGCCGGCCGCCGCCGCCTGTGTGAGCTCAGGGCTGAACAGTGCTGCCCGGATCACGGCTCTAGCTAGGTTCAGGATGGGGCTCCATGAGCTGCAGATAGAGCGGGGGCGCTACGCCGTGGCGGGACAGATGCAGCGACGCAGCCAGCGGGCGTGCTGCCTATGCGGTGGGCTAGAGGATGAGGCACACATGGTATTTGAGTGCCCTGCCTATGAAGAGGCACGGGTGCAGGCCCACAGCCTGTTTCGGTCCATCCCTCGCCCCGAGGAGGCCGATTTAGATGAACGGATGCGGGAGTTTATGAATCCTCGGCCAGGCCAGGAGAACCCCAGGTTTTGGCACGAGCTGGCTGACTTCTTTGTCGCCTGTTTTGAGACACGCACCGCGTGCACAGCAATCATGATGGCAGATGGCATGCTAGGGGTCTAATTTTGACAGCTGCCGGCCTCTTTCCTAGGGTTTAATGCGCCATCAAAGGCGTCCGACGGACTGTAAAATCGACCACACACAGGTGTATGCCCCCTCTCGCACCGTCGCCGTGCACACACACACACACACACACACACACACACATGCACATACACATACACACACATATGCATGCACACACAGGTGTATAAGCCCCCTCTCGCACCGTCGCCGTGCGTACACACACACACACACACACACACGCACATGCACATACACACACATATGCATGCACACACAGGTGTATAAGCCCCCTCTCGCACCGTCGCCGTGCACACACACACACACATGCGCACACACCCACACACACACATGCATGCATGCACACACACAGGTGTACGCTCCCTCTCGCACCGTCGCCGTGTATGCGCCCGCTGACTTTGTCGACCGGAGCGCTGAGCGGTCGCCGCATGGCATTCCTGGTCTGGGCGTGCGCTCGCTGGGACCCTACTTTGCGCGATGACAGAGACGCGCGCCCTGGCTATCTATCATAGCCGCATCAGCTTATTAGACATGCCTGTGCGCTCATGCTGGGGCCCCACTTTGCGCGGTGATGGAGACACGCCCCTGGCTAGCCGCAGCAGCTGGGTATAAATTGAGTGCCCTTGGTGTGCTGGCCTCGGTGTGCACAACGTGTCTGGGCTGGGTGCGCGCTCATGCTGGATCCTTACTTTGAGCGGTTAAGCCGGGAGTACTTCTAAAGACAGACAAGAGGTTTAACAATCACATGCTGGCAGTCAGAATGAGTTCCAAAGTTCCAGCGGGATCGACACAGCAAGAGATCTGCCAAAAGTCGAAAGGGTGGGAGCCCCACGAAAGCGCAACCCACACGCGGCTGGGGTGCCAAGGAAGCAAGCACCTCAGTCAGGCAGCACACTCAGCCCCGATTCAGCCTAGAGACAGACCGCAGGCTGTACAGCAACAACCAACCCTAGTAGGCTGGCGCACTGCGTGGCCTTGCGGGCTCTACTAGTAGAGCTCCCCGTCGGCGTGGGTTGCTATGCCAAGCATCTAGGCATCTGCGCCTACTAAGTGGCAGCCTTGCCCAAGCACGGACGACACCACGCGTGTGCGTGCGCCTGTGCCGGTGCGCGGGCACGAGGCTGTGGGCCTGCAGGTTGGAGGACACCCAGGTGCAGCAGTGCACCTGCTGCTGCAGCCCGCACATTGAAATCTGAGCTATGTCCCAGCAGCTGCGCCAGCAGCGGAATGGCGCCAGCGGCGACAATGGCGTCCTGGTTCTTCCCGTGACCGACAGCCATGCCTCCCAGCAAAGTTGCCGCTGTCACCTGACAGCCTGCATGCGACGTCCCCAGCATCTGCACCAGATTCGGGATGGCCAAGTTCCGCCAAGCTCGTCTGCTGCTCAGGATCGCCGGTGTCCCCGAACACCTGCTGGAGCACGGTCGCGGCGTCAATGGCTGCGCGGTTCTTGGTCGAGATCGCGAGCAATAGGCGAGAGTGGGCAGCTCGTTCCTCCGGCGTCGCGTGTTCAGGGGGCGGCAGCAGCAGCCGCTCCGGATCCGTAGCAGCCTTGTTACCCAGCCGCCACGGCCACCATCGCCTCCACCCCTGGGCAGCGGTCACGCACATCGAGCTACTAGGTTTAGTAAACCTGCGATGCGTGTCGTGCAACGAGTGGTGAAGTGATAAGTAAACTCATCACTACAGGCCAACTACAGGCTCGGGCCAGATTTGTGCCAGATTTGCCAGAATCTGACTTTATATTTGAGTGGCGAGCCAAGCGACCTGCTCACAGTCTGCATCGCCCCAGTGGCAACCACCACTAGTAGGCGAGTGGAGATTGCACGCGAGCGCCTGCATGCGGGCCTCGTGTACGCAGCGCACCACATCAGAGCGAGCCGGCGACACACGCACTCGAGCCTCGTGCACGCCAGCGGCTGGGCTGTGGGCGCGGAAAGTCCGGGGTTTGGGAAGAAATATGCAGCTATGGAAGAAATGCTAGCATCTCTATAGATGGTGCATGCACATTACTGGTAAACCCCTACACAAACGGAATGTCTCCCCCCGCAGTTCCCATACGATAGACTATAGCGCCCCGCCTTGTAGGGTACCCCCTCATTATTTTGGTTTTGGGGAAGAGACCTCCCGACTTCCACACCACTTCTCTGCTGTTGCGGGCTGCGGCCAGCGGGGCTCAGGCAGTGCTCGCCTCACACGCCTGATCTTGCAAGATTGGCGGGCTGCTCGCCCGGTGCGGCGTCCTGCTCGCACGCGCGCTTCGCTCGTCTTCCTGCTGCTGGGCGCCTCCTGCCGCCGGCTCGTTGCCCTGACACTAAGGCTGCGAGGAGGCGGCCTGCGCACGCGCGCGCACTTCCTTTGGCCTCTCCCCGTGGACGGGGCCCGTGGACGCCGCAGCCGCCGGCGCCTTGCCCTTGCTCGCCTGCTGCGAGAACACGGCGTGGCAAGCCACACCCCACAGCTGCGGCCCATCGACATGGATGGCTGGTGTAGGTGCAAGGGGCAATCTACAACACTTCAAGGCCGCCAGTGCAGCATGGGGCGCTGTGGGGATTTAATGCTGAGGGTATGGTGCGGAGACGCAGGCGACAAGGGCGAAATGAGAGACAAAACAACAAAACAACACCCACTCGCATGATTTGAAATCCATCGGGAAGTCAACTTACTGAATGATTGCATTTGAGCTGGGAGCACACGCATGTTGGCAGTAACACCGTTCGCTAGAATACTGTGGATTCCACCCCCTGTTTAGCACACCCCCAGCAGCATTCTAACCCCCTAGAATTGATGGTTGGTGCGGCAGCGCATTCTACCCCCCTATAATTGATGGAACCCGTGGCGGCACCAATCTAACCCCCTAAAATGAGTGCCACGGAGACTAACCCGCTAAAATAGTCACTGCATCGTGGCTACTGTGCTAGAAAACAGTGTCAATGTTTAGGGGGCTAATCCATGTACAAGCTACCCACCTGTTGAGCTTGAGTGTGAGTGAGAGTCCACACCATTTGGAGTGTGCCTCTGGCAGGCGTGTGTGTGTGCGACCTCCATGTTATGCTTACCATGGGTGCCAGGAGTGTCAGAGGAACAGGAGGGGGGGCGCGCGCGCAGCGTGTGTGTGCGTGAGTAGCTGGGAGATCAGCAGTTGTCCAAGATGTGGGGGCGCTTCCAAGATTGCGACCTCCGCGCGGCGATCTTTACGGTGTATGCTGGTGTATGGAGTGGCACAGGAACAGGGAGGGGGATGCGCCTTGGCGCACTTGCAGTCACTGGGTGCGTGTGGCAGGTGTGTGTGGGAGTTCAGGAGTTGGCAGTCGAGATCAGCGGCGCTGACCTGTGCTGCATCTCTGAAGGGGGAGCATGCATCAGGCAAATGGCTCGGCATGCTGTGACACATGGCAGTGCTTCACTCACTCATCAGGATGATCCAGGGATGATGAAAGGCCGGTGTGGGGGTGTGGGGACACCCTAATTAGGTGTCCCGCCCCCCTCTCTCATCCAGTGCCCCTCTATCGTTGATCGTTGATAAGCGTCGGTATGCGATGATGCGCAACGCACGGGTCGGTATGCACGGCATTGACCGCAGGTGACGCTGCAAGGGAGCGTGGCAGCGGCGTCCCCCAGGTGAGCTGGCACCACGCATGTGCTGTTGATCATGCATCTTCGGGTTCGCGAGCAGGGGCGGGGGCGGGGTGAGAGCTTGGGCGCATGTGTGCGTGTGCTCGTGGCAGCAGATGGCATACACGCGCGCTATGAGGATCGCAGCTCATTGAACGTCGCGCGCGTGTGGCTGCTTGACCGCTGGCTGCCCAGGCTCGCGGGTCAAGCATGCAAGCACCAGGTCAAGTCTTGAATGCTCAGCTGCACACACAGCTGTTCAAACACAACTACACCACTGGCATGCTGGTGGTGGATGCTGGACCGTGCAGAGGCATGCACGCGTTGTGTGGCACATGGTGAGTGGCGCATGCATGCTCGCGGCGCATGCATGCGGTGCATGGCGAGCGCTGGGTGCATGCCGCGTGTGCATGGCCAGACGTCCGCCCCACAGCCCAGCAACCAAAACTCCGTATGCTTCCTGCAGATTGGACCATACATCACGGTCAGCGCAAGATGTCTGCGGACAAGCTGCCCAGCATGCTCGTGAAGTGAATCTAGATCGCGCGCCGATCGATCACCCCAGCTGGCGGGCGTGCATGATGATCGCGGCGTGCATGATGATGCGGTAAGGCTTACCCCTCTTCCCCCTTATACGCGCCCACCCACCCCAACCTGTGTGCGAGTGCCCCCCCTCCCCCCAACACACACACACACACACACACACACACACACCACCACCACCACCCCTTTGCGTGCGTGCGCGCCAGCCCACCCCCACCGGCGTGAGCGCTTGCGGGCCGCCTCCCCCCCCCCATGCGTGTGCACGCCACCCTCATGTGCATGTGCACGCTTGGGTGCGCCAACCCGCCTGCCTTTGCGTGTGTATGCCCCCCCCCCCCTTCGCCCCTTGCGTGCACGTGCGCACCAACTCCCATATGTGTGTGCACAAGCCCACACCCACCACCACGCACAACACACCACGCCACACCCCTAGGAGATGATCAAACTCATCAACACCGCACTCAACGTGCCCGACAACGTCGACAGCGCCGGCGACGTTTCGCCCGAGAGCTGCAAGAACAAGGCGGAGACACATGTCGGCTGGATCAGCGATAGCAGCAAGTACGCGCGCTCCGGCTCCGGCGCTGTTCAAGCGGTAAGTACTCGCTGCTCCCTTTGCCTGCCACCCCCGACTGCCATCATCCCCTGCCAACCCCAGCCAACCCCTCGCCTGCCAACCCCTCGTCTGCTACCCCCTCGCCTGCCGCGCTCGCCGTATCCGCCTTGGCCCTTACCCCCACCCCCCCACACACATACACGCAGTGTGTGTTCCTCGTGGTGCCCTGCTGCTCCTGCCAACGTGCCTGCATTCGTGGGCATCGCATGCGTGCTCGAGGACAGCACCTCGATCATGGTGTGCGTGCGCTTCGAGTGTGTCGACGAGGACGTGACGCGCGTGCTGGCGGGCGCCATGTCGGTCGTTGCAATTGACTGGTCAGCTGTGACGGCGTGCTCCCCCCCCCCTTCCGCCCTCATCACTGAGTGGCACGAGGCGTGGGGTGCAGTGCACTGCACGCGGCGGGCACTGGCATGAAGTGTCCGGCGGTGGGGCTGTTGTTCACCAACTCGCGCAAGTATGTCGAGAAGGCTCAGCATCCACACGCTTGAAGTCATTTTCTGTCTAGCTGAGAGAGTTACCAGAAACATTGCCGAGTGTAAGCCAAACGCCGGTGCCCAACCCAGTAGCCACCCCGCAGCTGCAGCTAACCGGCAGCTACCCAGCAGCTACAGGTGCCAACCTGCAGCTACCCCCAACAGCGACAGCAGTTTAGCATGGTAATTCCCAGGGGGAATTAGAGGGCTAGCATTGTGCACATATTAGCACAGTAACGCAGTGCACTGATTTAGGGGTGGGTGGGGCATACAACTAGCATGGTAAGCTGCGAACAAAACTAGAAGCCACTAAAGGAGGAGATGCGCTTTTACATAAAAATTCCCCCGATTTTTAGGGGGGTTACTTGTCCTTTTAGAGGGCGGTATCAGTGGCTGGTTACGAGAAACTCGGAGGGAATGGACGGTTTAGTCCTACTTAAGGGGGGGCTAAATAGGGGGCGGAATCCACAGTGGAAAAGCACACAACACGGTCGAGAAACGCGCCGACCAGTCACATCCGCAGCTAGCGCGCAGGCCGGAGCCGAGCGTGCCGTGGCAAGCGCCGGTCCCAACAGCGTTTTTACAGCTTTTACACGTGCGCGGACCCCGGGGCGTGAGGTAAGGCCCAGAGTACACGTGTAGGGGAGCTCTACTACGAGAGCCCGGCTATGCAACGCGCCAGTTTACCAGGGGTTACCGACAGCGCCCTTGGCTTCAGCGTCCGCAGCGCGCGTCGGTGGACCGCAACTTGTGGCCGCCCTCATGATGGGCCCTCAACACCCCCCACGCGGCAAGCGTGGGTCCCCACCCGCAACACCCCTGCCCACAATCTTTCCATCCGCAGCACGCACGTCGGTGGCTATCAGCTTCCGGCCCGCACACACGCCCCAAGCCCCAAGCGTCAAGCGTGCTGCCGCGCGCCCTTGGCTTCAGCATCCGCAGAGCACAGGTCCGTGGACCGGGGACCTCAGCTTCCGGCCGCCGCACACACACTGCATGTGTCAAGCGTGCTGCCGCGCACCCTTGGCAGCAGCATCCGCATCGCGCAGGTTCGTGGACCTCGGCTTGCGGCCGCCGCACGCACGCCCCAAGCTCCACGCGTCAAGCGTGCTACACGCTCAACACGTCAAGCGTCAAGCGTGCTGCCGCGCGCCCTGGGCATCCGCAGCGTGCACGCTGGTGGACCTCAGCTTGCGGCCGCCGCACGCACGCTCCACGCATCACGCGTGCTGCCGCACGCCCTTGGCAGCAGCATCCGCAGAGCGCAGGTCCGTGGAGCTCAGCTTGTGGCCACCCTCAACACCGCCAAACGTCATGAGTCTGCACCACCACACGTCATGCGTGAGTCTGCACCGCATCTCCTCTGCCCTTGGCAGCATCCGCAGCGCGCAGGTCTGTGGAGCTCAGCTTGTGGTCGCCACGCACACCGACCAGCGGCACGACGACGTACTGCAGTGGGCACAGGCGGTGCACGTGTGCGTGTGCGTGTGTGTGTGGGGGGGGGGGGGCGATGGTGCGAGTCGGCGCAGCCCCCAAAAGGTTCCTTTGGGGCATGAGGCGCTGCTCAGCGTGCGCAGCGTGCCCCCGCCCCTTCCTGCGTGGTAGGCAGGCACGACGACGTACTGCAGTGGGCGCAAGCGGTGCACGTGTGCGTGCGTGTGTGTGTGCCGGGGGGGGCGGGGCGATGGTGCGAGTCAACGTGCCCCCGCCCCCCTCCTGCGTGGTAGGCCGGCAGGCGGCGGGCGGGCAGGCAAGCGGTCGGTCGGGCGGGCAGGTCGGACGGCACGCAGGCAGGCAGACGGGCAGGCAGCCGCCCACAACAAAGCCCACCCCAAGCGCCGCGAATCCGCGCCGCGACCCCTTCGTGTTGATCGCCACAGCGCCTGGCATCGTTTCTCATTCGCCCCGCAACCATGCACCCACACCTCTGTTCCTCTTCCTCCCTCTTCCTATTCCTCCCCTTCCTCCCATTTCCTCCCTATTCCCGCCCACCCGCCCACCTCAAGCGGCGCGAAACCGCGCCGCGACCGCCCCGCGTTGATCGCCACAGCGCCCGGCATCGTCTCTCGCTCTCCTCAACCACCCACCCCTATTCCTCTCCCTCACTTTTCCTGCACTGCCGCCCACCCACAAAAGAGCTCACCTCAAGCGGCGCAAACCCGCGCCGCGACCGCCCCGCGTTGATCGCCACAGCGCCCGGCATCGTCTCGTGCGACACCACGATGGCTCCCATGGAAGGGTCGGTCTCTGCGGCCGTCGGCTCACTCGCGTCGCGCAGCGCGCCGGTTTGGACACGGAGCCCGGGGCGCAGCGCCTGCGTGTGTGTATGTGTGTGTGTGTGTGTGTGCCTGTGTGCGTGTGTGTGTGTGTCTGTGTGTGTGTCTGCGTGTGTGCGCGTGTGTGTGTGTGCGTGTGAGTGTGTGTACGCGTGTGGACACGGAGCCCGGGGCGCAGCGCCTGCATGCGTGTGTGTGTGTGTGTGTGTGTGTGTGTGCGTGTCTGCGTGTGTGTGTGTGTGTGTGCACAAAGCCCGGGGCGCAGCGCCTGCGTGTATGCGTCTGTGCGTCTGTCTGTGTGTGTGTGTGTGTGTGTGTGTGAGCTTTGCGTTGCGCAGCGCGCCGGTGTCAACACGGAGCCCGGGGCGCAGCTCCTGCGTGTGTGTGTGTGTGTGTGTGTGTGCCGGTGTGTGCGTCGCGCAGCGCGCCGGTGTGTACACGGAGCCCGGGGCGCAGCGCCTGCGCCTGCGCGTGTGCGTGCATGTGTGTGTGTGTATGTCTGTGGGTGTGTGCGTGTGTGGGTGTGTGGGGGTGTGTTTGTGAGTCGCGCAGCGCGCCGGTGTGCACACGGAGCCCGGGGCGCAGCGCCTGCGTGTGTGTGTGTTTGTGTGTGTGTTTGTGTGTGCGTGTGCGTGCGTGTGTGTGTGTGTGTGTGTGTGTGCTTGCACGTCGCGCAGCGCGCCAGTGTGCACACGGACCCCGGGGCGCAGCGCCTGCGTGCGTGTGTGTGTTTGCGTGTGTGTGTGCGTGTGTGTGTGTGTGTGTGTGTGTGCGTGTGTCTGTGTGTGCGGGCAGGAGGGATGGGAGGCGTGTTCACGAGTGTGCACCCACGCGTGGGTTGGGAGGGGGGGGCAGGAGGGGAGGGCAAGGCGGGAGGGGTGGGTGACGCATTTGTGTATGCGTGCATGCACGCGCGTGTGTGTGTGGGGTGGGGTGGGGTTGGGGAGCAGGAAGGAGGAGCGAGGCGGGAGGGGTGGGTTGCGCGTTGTGTGTGTGTGGGGTGTGTGGGGGGGGGGTCAGCAGTCCCGCATCGCATCCACCCTCAGGTAGTCTGCTGCTGAAGCCTCCTCTCCTAACGCTCCTGGAGCAGCCCCCCCCCCCCTCCCCTTGAACCCACCCCACCCACCCACCACCCACCCACAGTAACAGTAACACGGGGTTCCCAGCTAAGCAGGCTTCTCTTCTACTAGAGACACCCGCCGATACTCCAGCACACTTAAGTACTAGAGTGCCACACACACACACACACACAAACGCACACACACACAGCCCCCACCCTCAGGTAGTCGGCTGCTGCAGCCTCCCTCTCTTCAAGCCCCTGGAGCAGCTCCCTCCCCCTCACACACACACACACACACGCACACACACGCACACACACACAGCACCCACCCTCAGGTAGTCAGCTGCTGCAGCCTCCCTCTCTTCAAGCCCCTGGAGCAGCTCCCCCCCCTCACACACGCATACACACACACACGCACACGCACACGCACACACACGCACACACACACAGCACCCACCCTCAGGTAGACGGCTGCTGCAGCCCCCCTCTCTTCAAGCCCCTGGAGCAGCTCCCTCCCCCTCACACACACACACATATACACACACACACACACACACATACCCTCAGATAGTCTGCTGCTGCAGCCTCCCGCTCCTCAAACCCCTGGAGCAGCTCCCCACCCCTTTTTTAACACACACACACACACACACACACACACATACCCTCAGATAGTCTGCTGCTGCAGCCTCCCGATCCTCAAACCCCTGGAGCAGCTCCCCACCCCCTTTTTCACACACACACACACACACACCCTCAGATAGTCTGCTGCTGCAGCCTCCCGCTCCTCAAACCCCTGGAGCAGCTCCCGGTGCGCCTTTTTCCCGAGCAGCGCGGCGTCTGTCACTCCAACGTACACGACACTGTTCAAGAGGGTAGAAATGACAGCGTCGGTTGGTAAGGGCGTGGATGCGTGGGAATGCTTGCGCACATGGTGTGCTGAAAGCGGGGTTCCTGGATAAAAATGCTATTATTTTGTGCACATGAGCAGCGCGGCGTCTGTCACTCCGACGTCTACGGCACTGTGGGTGGGACGACGAGGAGGACTCCCACTCAGTGATCCCTAGGAAGGATTTTAGTAATTAGTTTTTTGCCGGCTCCAGCAACTTTGACCGCTCATATTTGGCACAATACACAGCGGGTTTTCATGCAATACAAGCCGTTGTGCTGCTCTCGGCAAGAGCTTTCCAACGCATCGCTCCACGCCCTCACCCACTAAGTGTGGGGTGGTTTTCTGGGGAATGGGAAATCCGGCTCGGAGCGCTATACGGCTCGCAGGGGAATCACTGCTCCCACTCATCCAGGCCCTGACCAAAGAGCCTCCTAACTGCGCTCTTTGTCCTTCCCACCCTGCACATGCGCAGTGCCGTGTTCGTCGGAGCGACGCCACAACGTTGACACTGCACCAGATGATGAGAGTTTTACAATCCACTGCCGGCGGTCACACGTTCTGTTCCAAAGCTCCAGCGGGACTTCAGAGAGCAGGCACGAGGCCCACCAAAAAGGTCAAGCTTCAAAAGTAGCCCACGGCAGCGCCAACCACGTAGTGGCCAGAGGGTAGAAAGGACAGCGCCAGCACCAGGGGTTTCCTTGGGTGCAGTCAGAGTTTCGGTTTTCCCGAAAAGGGTTGCCCGGTTGCGTCGGTATTTGGGGCTGCAGCCTGAAGAATCGCTTCGAAAAGTGCGAAAATTGACGAATTCACACTTCCCCCCGGAAAAAATGCCTCCGCACAGGCCTCCGCACGTCGGTTTTCCCGAACGCACCCTCCCCCAAACCATCGGGGGCGCGCCCTCCGGACCAGTGGTCCCTGGGAAGGATTTTAGTAATTTGTTGGTTGGCTCCAGCAACTTTGACCGCTCATACCAGGCACAATACACAGCGGGTGTTCATGCAACGCATGCCGTTGTGCTGCTCTCAGCACGAGCTTTCCAACGCACCGCTCCACGCCCTCTCCCAGTAAGTGTGGGGTGGTTTTCAGGGAAATGGGAAATCCGGATCGGAGCGGTATACGGCTCGCAGGGGAATCACTGCTCCGGACACGTTTTTCTCGTTTCCTGATCGGGAAGGAAACCCCGGCTGACTCAGCACGCGCCTGGTTGTCACCAGCCCCGCCGCTGCCAGCAGCAGCATGTGGCTAGAGTGCGATGAGCTTATTACCGTCCACATTGTTTGCCTTCGCGGAGGGGGGGGTCGAAACAATAGTTGTTTAATGCGACTGCGGGGGTCGTTTTCGTCATTTTTAGTCGTTTTGACGCCCCGAATCGCAATTTTCGACGATTTGTACTAGTTTCTTAGCTTCGCGGGGGGGCAACAAAGATATTGTACGCAAGGGCTAACCGCCCGGACGGTATACAAACCAAGCCTACTGCAGGAGAAGATTCGTCACCTGCACCACCCTCCACACACCTGGTCGCAACCAGCCCCGCAGCTGCCAGCAGCAGCATATGGCCAGAGTGCAGGCGATCAAACGTGCCGCCCATCGCGACGCGCGCGTGCGACTGGACCCCTGCGCCCGTGCTGGGCGCGGGCCCGGCGCCAGCCGCTGCGTGCCCAGGCCCCGCGCTCCCCGCCTCGTGTGGTTCGCCGCTGCTGCAGCTACTTCGATCTGCTTGCGGCGCGTCCTGAGGTGTGGGGTGTGGACCAGGCGCGGACCACGCCGGCCCGAGCGCCCCCGCCAGCGCGGACGCCCTCGCGCTCGCTTCAGCTGGCAGCGCTGTGCTCGCTGCCACCGCAGCCGCACCCGCAGCTGCCGCGGAGGCTGCTGTCCCTTGGGCGCTGGGCTCGGCGGCGGTGCTTGCTGCAGAGGGCGTGTCGCCGCTGCCCGCGCCGCCCAACGCAGCCTCCACGGTCCCTGTCCCTGCAGAGCTCGCCGCTGCTGCTGCCGCTGCTACTGCTGCTGCCGCTGCCGCTGGCCCGGGCAGCACGGCTGCCACGTCTTGCAGGGCGGCGATCGCACCTGCGATGTGTGTGTGTGTGTGTGTGTGTGTGTGTGTGTGTGCGTGTATGTGCGTGTGTGTGGGTATGGCCGGGGCGGGGACACGGGTCATTTGTGCCCCGCGCAGCACTCCTGCGCCCTGGCACCCACAGCACGCAGCCGCACGCACGCACACACGTGCAAACAGGCATCGGAGCTAGCAGCGCCCCGGCCCCACCCACCCGCAGACCAGCCAGTGAACGGCACGAGCGGCAGCGTGTAGAGGCGCGGTTGCGACTGGGAGAGCGTGTCAAACACGCGGCCGAGGGCGGAGATGAGCGCGAGCGTGCAGCCTGGGGAGGTGTCGACGCCAGCGCCTGGGCAGCGTGGTGGGTGAGTGGGTCGCGTGCGGGGTGGCGTGTGGAGGTATGCGTGTGTTAGGGCTTGCATGGCGTGCGCATGGAGATGCGCGGTGCACAAGGCATGGAGGTGAGTGCACCCCGCACGCATACTCTGTGCCTAGCCACTCACCCGTGATCGCAAGGTATAGCCTGCTGGCGTCGCTCGCCACCGCGGCTGCCGCCATCGCGCGCACCTGCGCCTCCACGCTGCACCCTGTTTCGTCCAGGTGGAGCACACCCAGAAGTGCCCCAGGCCGCACCATGCTGCTACCGATGCGGTACTTCGAGGTGTTGTTACAGGGCAGCTGCACAGAGGTTGACGCTACGCGGGCTGCTGCGACACCACGAGTGCAAACCCTGCCTAAAGTGAGGGAGGAGATCGAGCGATGGGGTGAGAAGGATTGTTGACACAAGCCGGTGCTCCGTAAACGCATCGGCAGACGCCTGCCGAGTGCAGCGAATGCACGTTAAAGCGAGAGAAAGGTTGAATGGTGCACCCCACACCCAGCCCACACCCAGTGGATGGATGGTTTGCTGCAGCGCGCACACAGGCTGCTGTGGTGCTTGGGATCTGGGTCCGGGAAAGGACAACACAGTGTGCATGCGGTCACGCGGCGTGTCATCATGATGCAGCAAGTTGGCCCTCACCCCTGCTGCGGTCTTCGAGACCGCAGGAGTCCTGCACGGTCGAATGCATTTCGGACGTCGGACTGTCGCTGCGTGGTTGTTCATGTACGCGCACGCGTGTGCTCCCCCCTCCCCCTGAGTGGAAGCTTGGCAGACGCCCTCACGCAGTGTGTGTGTGTGTGTGTGTGTGCGTGCCGCAGCGCCAGCTGCGGCTTGGAACGCGTAGCCAACTGAGTCACGGCTCGACCGTTTTTTTGTCGTGGCTCAGCATCGCAGGCTCTACCGCGGCTCAGAGTCACCACTGCGGCGCAGTGGCTCAGACCCATCAGGTTTGATAGGGAGTGATGGTGGGGTGAAGGCGGAGGAGGTGGAGGAGGAGCACCGGCACCAGCCGCCGGCGGTCGATGGAGACGAGCAGCCGTTGATTGGCCAACAACCAACTCCGACCGCGGCGACCTTTAGGCCTTGACCCAGGGCCAGTACTCATGTATTTAGGGGGGGACACTAGCCTAGTGTCACTGAGTGAGCTAGAAGACTACTGCTGGTGGTGTGGCGCACGCGTATTGACAAATCATCACGGTGGTCACGCGTGGCGCTTCCTGTGACACCTCAGGGCCACACCCCTGGCAGACCTGGGGCGATGCAAGTATGACAGGGTTCGGAGAGTATTATTGTATGTTGTATAACAGTGGAACACATGTGTACACCTTAGTGTGTCACGCTCCCACGCCTCCGCGCCACACAGTCCACTGCCACTCGCTGCCACTCACTGCCACTAAAAAAGCTTCATCTGGCATCCCGCAACCCCCCCTCACTCGACCCTCTCGCGGCCGACAGCACTGCCACTACAGCAGCCAGCCACTACAGCGCTCCAGAGCGCTACCGAACCACCTAATCATGCACAAGGACAGAGGCGACAGAGCTCGCGGCTATCTCCGGCCAGCGTCGGCGCTTACGGTGCGCACATGGGGGGCGCACATGGGGTGGGCCCCGTGCAACAGCATGCAGGGGCACACTAGGGCCGTAGGAGCATACCCCATAGGGTGCAATGGAGGTGCACGACCCCGGGGCACCTCCTCATTGAGATAGGGGCACCTAGGCCCCATAGGTCATGCTACAACACCCTACCACAACACAAAACACCACCACAACACATGCATCCCACCACCTCTCACATGCCCTTCTCTGTGTGTGCCTGTGTTTGTGCCTGCCGCGCGTGCAGGCGAATCTGTCCAAACTGTGGGATTCATCATCCAGCTCGCTGTCCGCTACGGATGGTGCGCACGGCCTGGCCCGATCGGTCGGCGCAATCTTCTCTCGCTTGAACACGCCATTTACCGCGTTCTCCGGTGCGGGCGAGTCGGTGTCGCCGAAGTCGATCGGCCGCTGGTTCCATTCTTCGCGTCGCTTGTCGTGCTGCTTGTCGGCGCCGCCGCCCGCGCCCACACACCGCGACGCGTGCGATGCCAGCGCGGACCACCACGTCGGCAGCGGCGATGCAGGGGCGGCGCTGAGCGCTGCGTGTGAGGCTGCGTGCGCGCGGCAGGTGGTGCCTTCTGGAGTGCCATCAATGCCTCGTGCTGCGTCGTGCAAGGGCGGCGGCGGTTACACCAGGCGCGCGACCGACCCACTGAACCACAGCAGGCAGCCGCAGCAGCACTACGCCTCTGCGACGCACCACTGCGCGTCCCTCAGCGCACGGGTGCTCGGCGCAGGTGCCGGCAGCAGCGGAGGCAGAGGCGGCTGCAGAGGCAGAGGCGGCGAACGCCGCGGCGGAGGCGGCGCTCGCAACACCACGTTGCGCGCGCCCTCCGCACCTTCCTCCTTCTTCATGCCGTGCTCGCCGGGCGCGGCCAGCCCTGTCATCAAGCCGCCCAAGCCCCCCTCCTCGCCCAGCCCCCTGATCTTCGCAGCGCGCTCGCCGGGCACGCCGAGCTTGCTCAACACGCCGCGCACGGGCGCCTCCTTGCGCTGCCTCGCGATCTCCATGACACGCTCGCCGGGAACGTCGAGCGTGCTGAGCACGTCGCGCACGGTCGCCTCCTCGCCCTCCTTCGCCAAGCAGTTCGAACTGCTGCTTGACCCAACGATCGTGGCCATGCTCGAGCAGCACAGCGTGCTGCAGGCCGAGGCCGCCAAGTCGCGCGAGCGGCCGTTGCTTCCTCACCAGCTGAGCCTGCCCCCTGGGGACAGGTTCATGTGCAGCCTCGTGGCTGGCCTGGACAACAAAAAACGAGAACTCTGATGTTGATTCAACCAATACCATTCCTCTCCAACACGCGATCCTTTCCAACACGCAATACATGTTCAATCCTACAAACGGCGCGTGCACGTTGTATTCTGTGTTGTTCAAGTAGGGCAGGGCTGCCTACAATTACGGGTGTTCGCAGTTGAGTCAAGCAATTTAAGTAAGTCGAGTAGAGTGAGTCAAGTGAGTCAAGTCAAGCAATTGTGTCAAGTTAAGTAAATCAAGTAAAGTAAATCAAGTAAAGTCAAGCAATTTCACCAAGAAAAATTCCACCAAGCATTTCACCGAGAATTTCACCAAGAATTCCGCCAAGATAAATTAAAACAATTTAATTTCAAAAATACATCTTAAATGACGTATTCCACCGGCGCCAATGCCCAAACATGAATATAGTGACCAGGGCTTACAAGTGTAGGGTATGTGTTAGTGTGTGTCCCTAGTGCCCCCGCAGCCACCGTTGCCCCTAGTGGTGGAGTGGCAAATCCAGAGGAAAAGGCGGGGGTGAATCGCTCTAGGAATAGTGAAGATCGTCAAGTTCATACTATTTTCCGCAAGAAAAAATTGCCTCCCTTCTTGGGGAGGAATTCGGCCTTTACATTCCCCCCTTCGAAATGTTGTGTTTGCTTGAGTCGAGGTCAGCCTCGTTCCAAGAGCTACACGAATGAGTGGTGCCCTTTAGGTTTGAGGGCCCCAGTAGTTTGTGTAGGGCTTGCGACGCGGTTTCCTTCGACGAGCGCGGCCACTCTTTGTGCCAGTGTGCCGCGTGGCCAACTTCACCTGGAGGTTACCTGCAGTTACTTGTATTTACTACTATTCATCGCACCTCGGAGTAACCTGCAGCAACAGTAACACGGGGTTTCCAGCTAAGCAGGCTACTCTTCTACTAGAAACACCCGCCGATACTCCAGCACACTTAAGTACTAGAGTACCACCGGCTCCCGGCCGATAGACTACCGCTCCCGCCGGCTAGACTACCCCAAACAGCGGTCTCTGAGAGACATGTCTGGCAAGGAGCATATAGGAGAGGACCTTCCTTCAGGGTCACAGTAGTGGCCTTGTGGCCAGTCAAGCCGGCAGAGCCGACTGGTGCTGACTGGAACGGTCCCCGCCTGGCAGTGCATGGCTGTCCAGCTCTCGTTTGCATGGGGCTCAGCCAGCGCCCCATGCCTCATGCATGGCCAGGTCCCACCCTCCAGGGGTGCATGGACGACAGGGAGTAACCTGCAGTTGCTTTTATTTTCGTTGACGTGTCAAGCTGCCAATCAACGGCGACGTGTGAGGCTACTACTCGAGGGGGCCCGCGTCCCTGTCGAATCCAGGCCACCCAGCCTAGCCATCAATCAAGGGTTCATCAGGTTGAGAACCCTGTGCTACTTTTCTTTTGCAAGCCTAGCTAAAAATCCCCCCAACACGCCAAAGTTTGTGGCCCGGATTCACGTTATACACGTTTCACGCGTGCGTGCGCCCTGAGGACCCCGGGGCGTGAGTCAAGGCCTAGACTACACGTAGCCCAGCTTTTCATCTTGTTGCCATTTCGGTGCGCGTGCGCGGTACGCCGCACCCGCACACTGTGGCGCACAGCGTGGGGTCCCCTACCATCGGTAGCCAGTCGACCCACTTAGGTGCGCCGGTTCTACTACGCGCCGAGCACTGTCGGGTTTTGCTGGTTTTACACGTACGCGCCCTGAGGACCCCGGGGCGTGAGTTCAGGCCTCGACGACATGTCTAGGGGGGCTCTACTGGGAGAGCCCACAAGGCCGAGCGCTGCCATGCATGCCTGTGAGGCATCCCTGTCTGCAATGCCCAACAACATTAATGGCGCTCGCGATGTGTGCGCTGTTTACAGTCTACAGCTTGCAGTACGCACGCTCGGGGCGCGGGATTAAGGGAGCTGCATAACGAGGCTTGCCATTAAAACGATGTGTGCGCGACTTACTTATCGGCGCCAACTGATATACTGCAGATATCCCCGGAAACATCAGTTGTGTAACCATTTTGACGTTGGGGTGGTGGGCTGTCTAACACCAGCTCACAGAAAAACCAGCGCGCAGAAGAAGAACGGTTCGCAGAAAACACCGGCTCTCAGAAAACACCGGCTCTCAGACTACCAAAAAAATCTGC
Source organism: Chlamydomonas sp. UWO 241 (assembly GCA_016618255.1). Taxonomy (NCBI): domain Eukaryota; kingdom Viridiplantae; phylum Chlorophyta; class Chlorophyceae; order Chlamydomonadales; family Chlamydomonadaceae; genus Chlamydomonas; species Chlamydomonas priscui. Next base: position 184,912 of record VFSX01000018.1, on the reverse strand, counting down.
TCGCAGAAGAAGAAAAAAAACAGCCTGCAGAAAGCACCGCTTCGCAGAAAACACCGGCTCGCAGACCACCAGAAAAACCAGCTCGCAGAAGAAAAAACAGCCCGAAGACAACACCGGCTCGCAGAAAACACCGGCTTGCAGACTACCAGAAAAATCTGCTCGCAGAAGAAGAAGAAAACAGCTTGCAGACAACACTGGCTCGCAGAAAATACAGCTCGCAGAGAATCTCAGCGCGCTCGTAGAAGCTAGCGTGACCGCGGGCCTGTGAACCCCGGCCGTGCTCCCATGGGGAGGAAGTTAGATCTTGGGGCCGAGTGCCCTGTCTAGTTCCAGCCCCGACCCACTTGCCCTCCACCGCCAGTGGCCAGCCACCTGTCTGCAGCGCTCGGGCGCTGTACGCCGAGCAAGGCCGCTGCCTGTTACTTTCGCCCTGCTTGCTGCGCAGCAGCAGTGGGCAGCCCTTGGCGCGGGACTGCCAACCCAAATGACGGGGCAGTGAGAACTATGCCGGCACGAGTGGATCTTACAAGGGTGGCACTCTATTCAAGCGCCATACACGACTGCAAAATCCATCATCATCATCAGCAGCAGCAGCAGCACAACACCGGTGGTGCGTGTTGGGGCGGGGAGGGCGCACGCACGCACCTTCGTGACGCACCCAGCGCCTTCACAAACAGTTCTGTCTTCCGTGGACCACCCACCCGCACCCACACACTCGACGCCCCGTCTCACACACCCACCAGGGGCCTTCGACCCCCACAATCCGCACGCCACAGGAGGAGATCCACGCCCTGCCTCTGGCGTGTGCCGAGGCCGGCGCGAGCGTGGTCGCCTCCACACGTCCCCCCCCCCCCCCACACACACACACACACTTACCCCCAAACCAACACCATACCTCCAACAATGGATCTCACAGGAAGAGATCCACACACTCCACACCACGCCCCACACCCCGCCCGACACGCTCCCACAGGCTCCACACCCCACACCCACACTTCGCAGGAGGAGATCTGCGGCCTGCATCTCGCCGTCGCTTTGCCGGGCGCAACGTGGGGCCATCCGCCTGGGTGAGGCCCGTGACTCCACACCCGCATTCCCGCAACCCGTAACTCTGGCCGTCCCGTTCCCCGTAACCTCTCGTAACTCGCGCATCTGTGAGTGCCAGTCAACTTAGGGGTGGAGTCCGAAAAATGATCCTGGCCCTTCCTGCCATATCGGGCTGATGCAGGCACTTTGTGGTCATTGAGATGTGATGAGCGCTGCCGTGGGGCCATTCGCACTTTCAGTTTCACACTTTTTCTGAGCCACGGGGCGAATTCGGTTCAGACCCTGTAGGCTCTCTCGTATCTCCCATATCTCCCATATCTCATATGAAACCCTTCTGCAACCCTTAACCCTAAACCCTATCCCCTGCACCTAAACCAGTGATCCTTGCTATGGCAGTACACCTGTAGCACTCTGGGTCGGTAGACGATAGAGTGCCGGTAGTTGTTACAGGTTGCATTCTCGTATGACTGACTTGCCGGTTACCGGAACAGCTACGGATTGTGTTACATTACTGCTTGAAATTTGCCCACACCCCACACCCCAGCTTGCGCAACGCGGCGTCGCGAACGCTCAAACCTCCCTACTGCCACCTTCAGTGACATGCAGACGACGCGCCCAATCGATTGGCTCCCTCCAACGCAGTGAGGGTAGACACAGCGTGGTGTTGGCGCTGTGTTTGTGGTTGGTGGATTTCTGCACGCACAGGCTGCCAGGCCAGCAGCACGGTCAGCCAGAAGTGCTTGGGATCTGGGGGATCTGGTAGCAGCAGGCTTGGGAGCGTGTGCATGCGCATGGACGCCATGCGCATCAGCATACGCGGCGGAGGCGGGCCCACAACAACAGCCGGCTGCCTCGACCGCCCGGACAGCCACGCGCGCGCCAGCACCAGCTCAACAGCAGCGCCTCCTACAGGCGGCTTGCCAGGAGGCATGGCCTCTACAAGTGACACCCGCAGCGGCACGCACGTGCAGCACGGGCGGCGGGCGTGTGGGACCGCCCAGCACCGCCGCCACCCGTCGCCCCACCTGCCGCCCCGGCGGCCCACCCGCGCCCGCCTGCTCCTGCAGCTGCTGCTGCCGCTTCTTGCTGCGGCCGCCATGCTCGCAGTGCCCGCGCCCGCTGCCGCCGGCGCCGCTGGCGCAACTAGCAGTGTAGCGACGGCGACAGCGACAGCAGGTGGTGGCGGTGGCGGCGGTGGCGCGGCCGCGGATTTGTCTGCCTCGTCAACTCCGTGGCTCCTTCCGGCGAGCATGGTGCTGCCGTACGAGGGGCTTCACAACCGGGCAGAGGTCCTCTTGAGGCTGCAGGTGATGAACTGCAACCCAGGGTGTGCATGCGTGTGCGTGTCCGTGTGTGCATGCGTGCATGTGCCTGTGTGTGTGTATGTGTGTTTGAGAGGGGTGCTGCCGTACGAGGGGCTTCACAACCGGGCAGAGGTCCTCTTGAGGCTGCAGGTGATGAACTGCAACCCAGGGTGTGCATGCGTGTGCGTGTCGGTGTGTGCATGCGTGCATGTGCATGTGTGTGTGTATGTGTGTTTGAGAGGGGTGCTGTCGCATGAGGGGCTTCACAACCGTGCAGAGGTTATGTTGAGGCTGCAGGTGATGAACTGCAACCCAGGGTGTGTGTGTGTGTGTGTCCGTGTGTGTGGGCGTGAGCGTGTGTGTGCGTGCGTGTGTGTGTGTGTGTGTGTTTGAGGGAGGTGCTGCCATACGAGGGTCTTCACAACTGTGCAGAGGTACTGTTGAGGGTGCAGGTGCAACCCAGGGTGTGCGTGTGTGTGTGTGTGTGTGCGTGTGTATGTGGGTGGGTGGGGCGCTGTCTTATGTGGGCCTGTACAGCAGTGTTGAGGTCCTTTTCCGTGGCTTGCTTTGCTCCTGCACTCGGATTTCCGTATTGAGCCTGCCTGCCGTGTGTGTGTGCCTCTCAGTCCACGCCCGACAACTGGGTCTCCGTGTTCATGTGCGTGCATGCACGCGCGCCCCACAGCAAAACTGTTTGTTTGCACCCCAAATACAACCGAGCATCAACACTCGTGGGCCACACACGACGGCTGGGTCTCTGTGTTCATGTCCAGCCCACACACGCTTGAACCCCAACAACCCCCGCCTGCCGTCCTCTTTTCCCGCATATCGTTCACCCGTTAACCCCAAACCCCAAATCGCCGTAGGCCACACACGACGGCTGGGTCTCTGTGTTCAGCCCACACACGCACGACCCCAACCACCATCGCATGCCATCCTGCTTTCCCGCACACACGTTTACCCTAAACCCTAAATCACCGCAGGCCACGCACGACGGCTGGGTGTCCGTGCTCATGTTGAGCGCGCACGCTTTAACCCCAGAAGCCCTCGCCTACTGTCACATTTCCCGCACACGGGTCCGTAAACCCTTCTTAAACCCCAACCCTGAACCCTAAATCACCGCAGGCCACGCACGACGGCTGGGTCTCCGTGTTCATGTTCAGCGACGCGGTGTCGTGGTGGACGCTCAACTGTGTGCACTCATACATACAGTGAGTGCATTCTGGTTGGTTGGCTGGTTCCCAGTTGCTACATGACTTTGCCAGGGAGTGGCCCACCGCCCACGCTTGAAGCACATATTTGTGGTGGACACGCTCAACTGCGCGCACTCGTACATACAGTGAGTGCGAGAATGCTGGATATTACAGTCTGTGTGACGCCACTAGGAGTACGATCTGGTTGGTGTGTTGGTGGGTAGGGGGGTACATGAGAAGCACATCGTCGTGGTGGACGCTCAACTGCCTGCACTCGTACATACAGTGAATGTGATCTTGGTTGGCTGGCTGGCTGGCGGGCGCCTGGTTGGTACATGATTATGCCAGGGAATGGCCCAGCGCCGATGCTTGAAGCACAGATTTTGGGTGGTCGCGCTCAACTGCGTGCTCTCGTACATGCAGTGAGTGCGAGAATGCTGGATCTTGCAGCCTGTGTGAGTCCATTAGGAGTACGATCTGGTGGTTTTTTTGGTGGGTTGGGAGGTACATGAGAAGCACAGTGTGGTGGTGAACGCACAACTGTGTGCACTCGTACATACAGTTAGTAGCAGTGGTGTCATTAAGGAAATCAAGAATGTCCTGTTTGCCCCCGCAACATAGGAGATAAAATGCCGAATGCCCGCAGGCGGGGTTATTTTCGCGGAAAAGTGTGAAATTGTCGATTTTCACACTTTTCAGAGCGAAATTCCCGCGATTCACCCCCGCAGTTTCCCCCTAATTTCCCGGTTTGCCCCCGCAGCGGTGTCTGCGGGGGCTGCAGGGGCGCTAATGACACCACTGGTTAGTAGCGCGGTGCTCGGATGCTTGCGCCCACACTCAGGAGGAAGCGCGGAAAATTATCCCACGCGTAGGTTCACCCCCCCCACACACACATCTCCAACAATACTGCGACAATACTGGGTCCCTGAAAAATATGGTCACAGCTTCAGGAGGCTGGTTCTCAGGCCTTTCCAGCGGTATATTTGGCTTGGCGGTGAGTGGTCCACACCTCATAAACATTTTTTTTTTGAACTCAGGTGGGCTGGCTCCTACTGTGGGGCCAGCATGCAAATGCCTGTGAAATTGTAGCAGATGCACCCTCACCAGTAACGAAACCAAGAATGTCCTGTTTGCCTCCGCAATATAGGAGGGGACCTGCCGAATTACCCCCGCAGGAGGCATTTTTTTTGCGGGAAAGTGTGAAGTCGTCAAATTTCACATTTTTCGGAGCGAAATTCCCGCAATTCGCCACCGCAATTTCCCCCCTAATTTCCCGTTTTGCCCCCGCAGCGGGGGCTGCGGGGGCTGCGGGGGCGCTAAGGACATGACTGGAAGACTGGTTCTCAGGCCTTTCCAGCGGTATATTTGGATTGGCGGTGAGTGGTCCACACCTCCAGTGATTTCCTTTTCGGCTTTACAGAGCCTTTTGGCCGTATGCCGGCTTTACTTTGACCTTGCACACAGCTCAACCCATCCAGTGGATTGTGAGTCTGACAAGCCCGCTAGACAGAGCACGTCAACAGCTTACAAATGACCAATGTCTGAGGACAAACGGTCAACGGGAGGTCAACGGTCAACGCGGTCCGCAGTAAATCCGGCTGTGGAATAAGTTATCCTGAAAAGGAATCCTGAAAAGGAAATCACTGCACACCTCTTACATGTTTTGATTTGAACTCCGATGGGCTGGCTACGGAATGGAGATGCCTGTGCAGTTGTATCAGATGCACACACACACACACACACGTGCAACCACACTCACACAGATACAGCACCTCCACAAGCTACGTGGTCGCCGCTCCGGACGAAGCCTCGCTGCACACGTGCATCCAGCTGCGTCTGCCGTGCCTTAACACACACACACACATACAGAGAGAGAAACAGGCAGCAAGAGATATACAGTCAGAGAGATACAGACAGAGAGGGAGAGAGAGACACACACACACACACACACACACACACACACGCACCACTCGCGCAGATACGGTGCCTCCACAAGCTACGTGGTCGCCGCCCCTGACGAAGCCTCGCTGCTCATGTGCACGCGGCTGCGTCTGCCCTGCCTCAACATGAGCGCCATGGGGCTTGGGGTGGCCCCAGCTGGGTCCGGCGGGGGCGGAGGAGGGGGAGGGGGAGGAGCGCTGCAGTGGCGCTCTGCTGCGTACTACTCAATGGTAGGTGTGTGCGTGCGCGTGTGCGTGCGTGCGTGCGTGCGTGCGTGCGTGCGTGCGTGCGCCATGGGGCTTGGGGTGGCCCCAGGGGGGGCGGGGGCGGCAGGGGCGGGGGCGGGGGCGGAGCAGGGGGAGGAGCAGCGCTGCAGTGGCGCTCCGCTGCGTGTTACTCAATGGTAGGTGCGCGCAGGCGTGAGCGCGTGCGTGTGCGTGCGTGCGTCATAGAATTGGGGTGGCCCCAGCTGGGGCGGGCGGAGGAGGGGGAGGCGGAGGAGGAGCACTGCAGTGGCGGAGCGCTGCGTACTACTCAATGGTAGGTGTGTGCGTGCGCATGTGCGTGCATGCGTGCGTGCGTACATGCGCGCTTGCGTCATGGGGCTGGGGATGCCCCTCAGCGGGGGCGGTCGGGGGCGGGGGAGGGGGAGGTGGAGGAGGGGAAGGAGGAGGAGCACTGCAGTGGCGCTCCCCTGCTTACTACCCAATGGCAAGGAGTGTGTGTGCGTGCGTGTGTGCGTGCGTGCGTGCGTGCGTGCGTGCGTGCGTGCGTGCGTGCTGGGATCGGGTGTGTCCCCAGCGAGGGCAGGCGGGGGCGGAGGAGGGAAAGGAGGGGGAGCGCTACAGTGGCGCTCCCCTGCTGACTACTCAATGGCAAGATGTGTGTGCGTTTTGGAGCTCACACAAACACACAAATTGATGCACACACACACACACACACGCGCGCGTGCACACACACACACGCCCGCCCCCCCCCCCCACACCCACCTTCACCACACACACACACCACGCCAGGTCTGGGCCAAGGTTGCATTGGTACGGCGTGTGTTGGAGCTTGGCCACCACGTCCACTTTTCAGACGTGGACGTCGTGTACCTCCGGCAGGTGCGGGACAGTGCGGTACTATGCGGTACAGTGTGTGTGTGGTACGTGTGGTACAGTATGGTATAGCATGGTACCGAGCGATACAGAGCAGTCTGTGCGGTACAGAGTGGCACAGTGTGTGTGTGGTACAGTATGGTATGGTACAGTGCGGTAGAATGGTATCGTGCGGTACAGTGCGGTACAGTATGATATAGTATGGTATCGTGCGGTACGGTGTGGTATAGTGTGGTACAGTGCGTGTGTGTGTGGTACAGTGTGATACAGTGTGTGCATGTGGTACATTGTGCATGTGTGTGTGGTACAGTGCGGTACAAGCGGCACATGCACACACACGCACACACACAAATATGAGCGCACGCCAGTGGTGTTATTAGCGCCCCCGCAGCCCCCGCAGCGGAGGCAAACCGGGAAATTAGGAGGCAAACTGCGGGGGCGAATCGCGGAAATTTTGCTCCGAAAAGTGTGAAATTCGACGATTTCACACTTTTCGCGGGAAAATCGTCCCCTGCGGAGGCAATTCGACACGTTCCCTCCTATGTTGCGGGGGCAAACTGCACATTCTCGGTTTCTTTAATGACACCACTGGCGCACGCACTCACACGCACACACACACGCACACACAAACACGCAAGCGCACGCAAGCACACACACACACACACACCTTACATGCACACACACGCGCACGCAGGTGTGGCCCTCCTACCGCCGCCTCTTCGCCACCTGCGGGCATGACGCCATCTTCATGTCTGAGCAGCGGCAGCAGGCGCATCCACACACACCACACACACCATTTGAAATTGCACCCAACATTTGAACTTGAACACACACGCGTGCATGCAGGTGTGGCCCTCCTACCGCCGCCTCTTTGCCGCCTGCGGGCCCTGACGCCATCTAAATGTCTGAGCAGTGGCAGCAGGCGCATCCACACACACCATTTGAAATTGCACCCAAAATTTGAACTTAAACACACACACACACACACACTCCACTCACAACGCAGGTGTGGCCGTCCTACCGCCGCCTCTTTGCCACCTCGGGCCCCGACGCCATCTTCATGTCTGAGCAGTGGCAGCAGGCGCCTAGCAGGGGAGGCCCAGGTGAGAGTGACCCTCAGTGATTTCCTCTTCAGGATTTTATATTAATTACTCCACAGCCGGATTTTGCTTTGACCGCGTTAACCGTTGACCTCCTGTTGACCGTTTGTCCGCATACATAGGTCATTTGAAGGCGGTTGACGTGCTTTGTCTGGCGGGCTTGTCAGACTGTGAATCCACTGGATGGGTTGATGTGTGTGCAAGGTCAAAGTACAGCCGGAATACAGCCAAATGGCTGTGTAGAGCGGAAAAGGAAATCACTGGTGACCCTAGAGCCTTGAACCCCTTAACCCTTGAACCCTCAGCCCTAAACCCTGGCCCCAAACCCTTTCTTATAATTGATTGCTTGTGCCCGGTGTACGAGCACCCAGTGCCCGGTACCCTGTGCCACACCACCGTAAAACCACCGGAAAACACCTTGCAAACGTACCGTTCAGGGCCTGAGCCTTCGCGGGGGGGTCGAAAAAATGATTGTTCAAACCCCCGCGGGGGTCGTTTTTGTCGATTTCGGTCGATTTGACGCCCCCAATCGCGATTTCCCCCCCCAAAAAAAAATTGTCGTTTTCAGCTTCGCGGGGGCGTCGAACACAATACTTACTCGCGAAGGCACAGGCCCTGTACGGTAAACAAAACCCGTATTCAGGTGGAGGCGGCGGGGCAGCGGCGGGGCTGGGCGGCCCTACCACATTCACAACACCTGAGGCGGCGCCTCAGGCGTCCCATTCCATGGCGCGGATCAGGCGGCGCCTCAGGCGCTCCGACCGCCTTAGGCGCGGCCTGAGGCGCACCCCTGATCGCCTCAGGCGTCGCCTCGGGCGTTATCCAAACCGCCTCAGGCGCCACCCCGACCGCCTCAGGCGCCCACCACCGTCTGAGGCGCACCCCGGACCGTCTCAGGCGTTATGATCGCATTCCATGGCGTGGAGATCCGCGTCTGATCTCAGACGTTGGGATTTTGGTAGGGCGGCAGCATACGTCAACCACCACCAAACACACACACAAAAACTGGCAAACGTTTACGTTGGTTTTATTACCACCAAGCCCTGTATTCAGGCGGAGGCGGCGGTGCAGCGGCGGGACTGGGCGGGGGGCCGCCCCCACCACCACAAACACCGGGAAAAGCCTTGCACCGGGAAACACTTGCACCGGGAAACAAAACACTTGCACCGGGAAACAAAACACTTGCTCCGGGACACAAAACACTTGCACCGGGAAACAAAACACTAGCACCGGGAAACAAAACACTTGCACCGGGAAACAAAACACTAGCACCGGGAAACAAAACCTTGCACACCGGGAAACACTTTTAAAACCTTGCGCCAAAAAAAACCTTGCAAACGTAACCAAACCCCGTGTTCAGGCGGAGGCGGCGGTGCAGTAGCGGGGCTGGGCGGCAGCGGATACGTCAACCTGTTCAACACGGGCGTGTATGCGATGCGGTCGAATCCGCGCTCGCTAGCGTTCATGGACCTGTGGTACGTTGTGTGCGCGTGCGTGTGTTTGTGTGTGTGTGGGGGGGGGTATTGTGTGTGTGTGTGTGTGTTTTCTGCTTTAGCCGTTCTACTAAGGCTCACTGAGTCGGAGTAGGACGAGGCAAAGAGACAAGACGAGAGGCAAAATGGCACCAGATTTTGACTTCTCTGTTAATTGGTCTCTCGCCCGACAGGACGAGGAAGCTAGCTGGGACGGTCAATGACTGGTCAAAGCCAGTCGAAAGACCACCCCTACACAAGCTATCGCGCACAGGCACTCCAGTCTGCCGCGGCCACGCGTGCACGTGACCGCGCCCTCTCCGCAGGGCCCCCCCGTGCTAGCTTAGCTCGTCCGCACAAAACCGCCACAGCTGCCGAGAAGCGCCTCAGAGCAGCCTCTTGGCGCTAGCAGCTGCCTTGTGGCGCGTTGACGTAGTCTCCGGGCGCCAGCAGCTGTCTTGTGGCGCCTCGACGTCGTCTCTGGGCGCCTGCAGCTGTCTTGTGGCGCATGGACGTAGTCTCTCTGCGACGAAGGCGAGGGTGGGTGGGGGGAGATGGATAGGTAGCGTGCTTAAAGCTGTGGCTAGGTCACAGCAACAAACACAATTAAAACTTCCTTAGTAATGAATTAACAGGATGAGTTACTTAGGAAGGGAGCCAGGTTCTACCTGGTTCCTGCTCAGTTTCACCTTAAGTGTGAACTGAGGTTATAAGCAGAAACTCAAGTTTCCTGCTCATCTACGATCTAAAGATCTACGATTAAACAGGAAACTGTACAGTGCTGAGGTGGTGAGGCTTGTTGGGAGGGCTCGTCTTTCGGGCGTGTATGCAATGCGGTCGAATCCGCACTCGCTGGCGTTGATGGACCTGCGGTACGTTGGGGGAGACAGGGGCGAGGGCTCGGGTCTCAGAGCTGAGTATGTTGGGGGGGGGGGCTTGTTCAAAGGGCTGCGTTTGGAGCGTGTGTGTCATGCGGTCGAATCCAAAGCTCGCTCACATTCATGGACGTGCGTCGGGGTGTGTGTCGAGGTTTCCAGGTCTCAGAGCTGAGAACGCTTGGGGTGGCGGGGGCCCTTGCTCATAGGGCTGCGTTAGGGGCGTGTGTGTCATGCGGTCGAATCCAATGCTCGCTCACAATCATGGACGTGCGTCGGGGTTTTGTGTCGAGGGGGCAGGTTTCGGAGCTGAGAACGTTGGGGGGGGGGGGCCATAGGGCTGGGTTTGGGGTGTGTGTGTGATGCGGTCGAATCCAAAGCTTGCTCACATTCATGGACGTGCGTCGGGGCGTGTGTCGAGGGTGCAGGTTTTTTAGCTGAGAACGTTGGGGGGTGGTTTAAGGGGTTTAGGGTTTAGGGTTTAAGGGACGGGGGGGGGTCATAGGGCTGGGTTTGGGGCGTGCTTGTGATGCAGTCGAAGCATGCGTGTGGTTGCATTCATGGGACTTGTGGCACACACACACACACACACACATACACACACACACACACACATACGCAGGAATGGCAACAGTACGCAGCAGCAGGGCAACTAGATTGCGATCAACACACACATACACACACACACACACACACGTACCCACGCACACGCACACGCACACGCACACACATGCACAAACACGCACACACGCACACAAGCACACACACGCACCCGCGCGCACGCACACACATACACACACATACACACACGCAGGTATGGCAATGGAACGCAGCAGCAAGGCAACCAGATTGCGATCAACGACCTGGCCTTTGGAAGCGATGCTTCATTTGCATTCTGCCAGAGGTGCTGTGTGTGTGTTTGTGTGTGTGTGTGTGTGTGTGTGCCTTCGGAAGCGATGCGTCCTTTTGCGTTCTGCCAGACGTGCTTTCTTTGTGTGTGTGTGTATGCGTGTGTGTGCGTGTGTGCGTGTGTATGTGTGTGTGTATGCCTGCACACAGAAGCAGGTGTGTGTGTGTGTGTGTGCCTTTGGAAGCGATGCGTCATTTGAATTCTGCCAGAGGTTCTGTGTGTGTGTGTGTGTACGTGTGTGCGCGCGTGTGTGTGTGCGTGTGTGTGTGTGTGTGTGTGTGTGTGTTTGTTTGTGTGTAAGCTTTGGGAAGCAATGCATCGTTCACGTTTGGCAGAGGTGCTGTGTGTGTGTGTGTGTGTGTGTGCGTGTGTGCGTGTGTGAGTGTGTGTGTGTGCACGTGTGTGAGCTTGTATGTTTGTATGTGAACGTGTGCACGAGACACTAGCGGGCACGGCAGGCACCACCCCTCACTCTCCCTATCTCTCCCTCCCTCCCTCCCTCCCTCTCTCTCTGTCTCACACATACACACACACACACACACACACAAGCAGCATGCCCGAGTGCAACCTGCTCCGCAGACGCGGTCTCATAGAGCTTTTCTATGAGCTGTGAATCATCAGCTGTGAAGCTGCTGCTTCACACACGCACACACACGCGCACACACACACACACACACACAAGCAGCGCGCCCGAGTGCAACCTGCTCCGAAGACGCGGCCTCACAGCCTTGCTCCTTCATCCGTCGCAATCAACCCACGCGGGGTGCCCGCCGCGTCGGCTTGCGTCGCCAGCGGATGCTTGTGACGATGGGCGGTTGTTCATACACTTCATATGCAGGTGTGTGTAAGCATGTGGGGGGGGGGTGCGCGTGCATGTGTGTGTGTGTGTGTTTTTGTGTGTGGTGGTGGGGGGGGGGCTCGATTAACGGAGGCGCGTTCTCGTCGCCGAGCCCTGGACCCAGCAATGCGGCGCTGCTGGTGACGAGGATCTCCGTGCCGCTGACGAGCGGGGTAAAATACGACTGGCCCGGCTCCTGCTAGACTGACCCTCGGTGGAACACTTCAGGAGCGGCTTGCCCGGCGCTGCCATGGCTTGGCGAGTAGCCGCGGCGCTGCCGCGGCCCGTGCTGGGAGACGGCCCTTATCCTCCCCCCATGCAGGACGCCATGCGGCACCGATCTCGACGAGTTGATCGACGAGCGGAGGAGCTGGCGCCCGTCAATGCATGCTGGACATTGGTCAAGATGGCTGCCCGTGGAGGCGGGCTACCATCACGGCTTCAGCGGTGGCGACCGCCGAGGCAACACAGAGTAAATCCGCTTCACCAATCGCAGCGTTCGTCACCGCGCTCATCCTCGGGGTCGCTCGTCTGCCGGTGACTGGCGTTGGAAGGTCTTCAGGCAGCCTCCATGACAACTCTGTCGTCCATGCACCCTGGAGGGTGGGACCTGGCCATGCATGAGGCATGGGGCGCCGGCTGAGCCCCATGCAAACGAGAGCTGGACAGCCATGCACTGCCAGGCGGGGACCGTTCCAGTCAGCGCCAGTCGGCTCTGCCGGCTTGACTGGCCACAAGGCCACTACTGTGACCTTGAGGAAGGTCCTCTCCTATATGCTCCTTGCCAGACATGTCTCTCAGAGACCGCTGTTTGGGGTAGTCTAGCCGGCGGGAGCGGTAGTTTATCGGCCGGGAGCCGGCGGTACTCTAGTACTTAAGTGTGCTGGAGTATCGGCGGGTGTCTCTAGAAAAGAGTAGCCTGCTTAGCTGGAAACCCCGTGTTACTGTTACTGTGTGTGTGTGTTTTTATGTCGCCGGCTGACGTGTGTGACGGGCGACTGTTCATACACTACATATGCAGGTGTGTGTGTGTGTGTGTGTGAGGTGGATCCACTCATCCCCGTGCGTTTGTGTCGTCCTTCTGCCACAGTCCCGAGGGTGCATACTGCAGCTGTTGACTGCAAATGTTGAATGCAGCTACGCATGCGCCAGTGGTGTCATTAGCGCCCCCGCAGACCCCGCAGACCCCGCTGCGGGGGCAAACCGGGAAGTTTTGCACACACACATCGTCTGCTTGCTTGCCCCCCCCCCCCCCCTCTCCATCCCTGCACTCAGCAACGTAGCCCCAACACCGACCGGGGCCTCACAAGGGCCGCGGCTCCAATGGCACATAATGCTCAATGCTCTCTGTATGCATACCCACCAAGTGATCCCCTCGCAAGCCGTATACCGCTCGGGGCCAGAATTCCCATTTCCCAGAAAACCACCCCACACTTGGTACTCTCGGGCGTTGAGGGGTGCGTTGGAAGGCTCTCGCCGAGAACAGCACAGCGGCATGCTCTACGTGAACACCCGCGATGTGTTGCGCCTGTTATGAGCGGTCAAAAGTTGCTCGAGCCGGGGGGGACACTGACCACTGAAATCCTGCCCACTCCAAATGCATGTGTGCCTGCGTTTATTTGCCGCAGCCCCGACGGCTGGGGCCTCGAGGGCCGCGGCTCAAAAGGCACGATGCACACCGCTTTTTATATATATATATATTCACACTCACACTCAGAACTTCATCTTTTGTTTGTTTGCCTGCGTTTATTTGCCGCAGCCCCGACGGCTGGGGCCTCGTGGGCCGCGGCTCAAAAGGTACGATGCACACCGCTTTTTATGATGATGATGATGATGATGGATCTTACAGTCTGTGTGACACCAGTAATGATGTATAAGACCGGTGTCGGCGCTAGCGCCCGACACCTTAAACTCAGTTTCAGTGGGAAACTGGCTGGCTACCTGGTAGGGGTGAGGGTAAACCCCCACACGCGCGCACGCACTGGACCTAGACAGGACACTGGGCCCCCAGATCCACCCTATACCACCCAGGTAGTGACAGCAACGCATTGTTGGTGTGCGCCTGTGTTCTACTACTAGTCCCGCCGCCGCCATTGGCTCAAGCAATCTCCTCCATGCCCGCCAGCAATCTCCTCCACGCCCGCCAGCAATCTCCTGTATGCCCGCCAGCAATCTCCTCCATGCCCGCCAGCAATCTCCTGTATGCCCGCCAGCAATCTCGTCCATGCATGGGCGCCGCCATGCATCTCCATGCGCCGCGCCGCGCTCCATGCGCGCCAGCACCCGTACCACCCGCCCCATTCCCGTTCTTTAGCCATTCCCCGTGACACCTATGGCTGATCCTTGTTCCGCCGTCCCCTTTGGCATCTGTAACCCGTATCCTCTCCCTGTAGCCTCATTCCCCGTTCTTAAACGCCATCTCCATTATGGTGCCCGCCCGCTGGTGGGGCCTCGCCTCGCCCCATGCCGCACGGCTAGTGTATTGATTGCTGCGCCATCTATAATCTGCGCCTTGGGGCAGGGAACCCCTGCGCCACAACCTCCTCACAAAGCCTAGCCGCATGTGCCTCGCTTCCCATGTTTCTCAATTTCTCGCCATCCGCTTCCATGCTGCCGCCTGCAATCTCCTCCACGCCCGCGAGCAATCTCCTCCATGCCCGCCAGCAATCTCCTCCATGCATGCACGCGCAGAGCGCCGCCATGCAACCCCCATGCGCCGCGCGCGCCATGCGCGCGCCGCGCCCGCCAGCTCCCGTAGCCTCATTCCCCGTTCTTTACCCATGCGCCGTGACGCATTAGCCTTGTCCGCCGTCCCCTGGCATGCATAACCCGTAGCCTCATCCCGGGTAGCCGCATTCCCCGTTCTTAGCCGCCATCTCCATTATGGTGCCCGCCCGCTGGTGGGGCCTCGCCTCGCCCAATGCCGCACGGCTGGTGCATCGATCGCGTCGCCATCTAATAATCTGCGCCTTGGGGCAGGGGACCCCTGCGCCGCAACCTCCTCACAAAGCCTAGCCGCATGTGCCTCGCTTCCCATGTTTCTAAATTTCTCGCCATCCGTCTCTCTCTTCCATCCAGGCACAGTAAACCATTAGGAGCCGCAATCTGCTTGAGTTCCGATCGGTGTGAGAGGGGGTGCATGCTCGCCGCAATTCTCGCCATCGTGCATCGTGCTCTCCATCGTACCGCTGCCCCATCTGCCACATAGCCTCGCCCCAATCAGGACCAGTTCATCAGTAGCGCTGTGCGTCACAGCCGCTCAGGGTAAATTTCCAGATTTTCAGCCGCCCAGTACCAAGCGCAGTTGTCCCGGTTGTCCGCCATCGAGCGGCGCCAGGGCGGGAGCCCCTGGCGAAGAGCTTATGAACTTAACATGATGCCTCTACGTTTTACGTTTATATATATATATACGTTTGTATATATATATACGTTTATATATACGTTATATATACGATATACGTTATACATATATACGTTATATATACGTTATATATACGATATACGTTATATATACGTTATATACGTTATATATATACGTTTATATATATATATACTCACACTCACACTCAGAACTTCATCTTTTACATGTTTCTTTGCCTGCGTTTATTTGCCGCAACCCCGACGGCTGAGGCCTCGAGGGTTGCGGCTCAAAAGGCACGATGCACACCGCTTTTTATATATATATTCACACTCACACTCAGAACTTCATCTTTAAAATGTTTGTTTGCCTGCGTTTATTTGCCGCAGCCCCGACGGCTGGGGCCTCGAGGGCCACGGCTCAAAAGGCACGATGCACACCGTTTATATATATATATATATTCACACTCACACTCAGAACTTCATCTTTAAAATGTTTGTTTGCCTGCGTTTATTTGCCGCAGCCCCGACGGCTGGGGCCTAAAGGGCCGCGGCTCAAAAGGCACGATGCCCAACGCTTTGCTCCCATACTCACACCCTGCCATTGTGTGTGTATTATTTGCCGCAGCCCCGACGGCTAGGGGCTCAAGGGCCGCAGCTGAAAAGGCACGCTGCACACCGGTTTGTACATACGTACACTCACACTTAGAACTTCATCTTTAACATTCGTGTTTGCCTGCGTTTATTTGCCGCAGCCCCGACGGCTGGGGGCTCAAGGGCCGCGGCTCAAAAGGCACGATGCTTAACGCGCACGCCCTGCGGTTGCTCGACGCGCGCGGGAGCCCCGCGTATGCACGCGCGCGCGGCGGCGCGCGTGGGGCCCCGCTGTTTGGCGCGCGTGCGCTGCCGACTGACGCCGACGGACGCGCGTTGTATGAAGAAGACGAGGAGACTGATGACGATGGTAGGTAGGATGACGATGGGGCGCCAAAAGTGGAATTGAATTTAAAATGTATTCGAAATTGAAAACGAAATTCAAATATTTTACACGGCTGCCGACTGACGCCGACGGGCGCGCGCTGTATGAAGAAGACGAAGAAGACGACAGCGCCGATGGTGGGTGACATTACACTACTCTATTTGAATAAGAATCTGAGTCTTGATCTGAATCCGACTTTGATTTGAATTGATTTGAATCTGATTTTAAATCTGACCACTGGCGGACGCGCGCTGTACAAAGAAGACGAGGAGTCTGGTGACTATGGTGGTTGACCCATTGGTGTATTTGAATTTGACCATTGACCGTTGACCGTTTACTGCTACAGGTGGATTTGAATTAGACCGTTGACCGTTGACCGTTGACTGCTACAGGTTCATCTGGTGGCGGCGGAGGCGGAGGCACGCGAGACACACACACACGCACGCCCACGCCAACACTCACGCGTTGGGCCACACCTACGCACACGCACATGCACACGGCACACGGCACACGGCACACGCACACGCACACACACACACACACACGCGCACGCTCCCCCACCCCACCCCACACACAGGAGTCAGCGCGGGTGACGCCGCCTCCGGCCTGCCCCCCCACCCATTCCTGCCGTGCCCGCCCGGCCCTGCATGGGCGCGCGTGGACGGCGGCGGGACAGCGGACCAGAAAGGGGTGGCGTGGCCGGCAGACCCGATTGACACGTGAGATGTCTGGTCAACGAGTTTACAGTTTGCACCCCCCGGGGGGTGGGATTGAGGGAGCTGCCCAGCGAGGCTAGCTTCCATTGGTGCGTAGAGCCTGTATTGATGTAAGCCCCCTCTCCCGCTAAGCCCCCTCCCCCGCTCCTCGGCGGGCATGCGATGCTAATGGTGCCCGCGGCGCCTAGTGTGCGGTGTCAACTGTAAACTGTAAACTGCGCGGCCCGCGGCGCCTTGTGTGCACAAGCGGTTGAGACCCAGCCACTGCAAGTGCTGGGTCAGGCCGCACTCCATCCGGCAGTCTTTTTGTCGCCACAGCCAAGCCAGGCTGGAGGGCAGCAGGCCAGAGAGGGGGGGAGAGGCGTGGCCGGCAGCCCCGATCGACGCGTGAAGCTGCAGCTGTCGCGTGAATGCAGAGCTGCTGCTGCCGTGTGTGCGCCCTTCCCCCCTTGAAGTGCGGCAGACCCTGGTTGCGTGTTGGCAGACCCGATGGACGTGTGAGGCTGTGGTGAGTGCAGAGCTGCTGTGTGCAATTGCAATCTCAAGTCTCTCCGCATTTTGAGAGCGGCAGGAGCGGCAGGACGTGTAATGAGGACAAGCAAATGCTGGGCGCCCGCAGTGCTCCTTTTCGGCTCTTTACAGCCATTTGGCTGTATTCCGGCTGTACTTTGACCTTCAGTACAGCTCAAACCATCCAGTGAATTGTGAGTCTGACGAGCCCGCCAGACAGAGCTCGTCTAGAGCTTTCAAGTGACCGATTTAGGAGGACAAACGGTCAACCAGGGGTCAACGGTCAACGCGGTCAAAGCAAAATCCGGCTCTGGATTTAATTTTGAATCCTGAAGAGAAAAGCACTGGGCGCCCGTAGCGCGTGCAACCCACCCCCGTTAGGAGGGACCAGAGCGGGCTGGCAGTGCGCGGCAAACAGCGCCGTTGCCGGGCTCGCTTGCGGTCTCCACGTGTGCAAGCACGCCTTGAATCCCGCCTCACTAGGCAACTCCCTCAATCCCACGCCCCAAGGGGGCGAGCTGTAGACTGGGGTGTGCTCGCTCGTACGTCTGCACGCATGCGCGTGCTGCAAAAACGCACAGCAGCACACGAGTTGATGGGTCGCTGCCGTCCTACCACAGCCCCCTATAGTGTTACCCCGGGGTTGCACTCTACCCTGGTGTCACACAGACTGTAAGATCCATCATCATCATCATCATCATCATCATCACCCTCACAGTGTCATGGCTTTGTTACAAGGCAATACAATTTGCGCAAATTTGTAGAGGTTTGTAACAAAGCCATTACACTGTGGGTGTAGAGTGTAACCCCGGGGTAACACTAAAGGGGGCTGTGGTAGGGCCCCGCGTCGCTGCGCGGGACCACGATGTCCGATGTCCTGCCGGCGCCCCCAACTGGCTTTTGCGCACGCGCACTCGGGCGATAGGATATTATGATTTTGGTGACACAGGAACACCCCGCCTGGTCCTGTCGCATATGCAGATCAGGCATCCTCCGCTCACCCCACACAGCTCCCCTTGTTTGTGACAACACCCCGCCTGGTCCTGTCGCATATGTAGATCAGGCACCCTCCGCTCACTGTGTTGCGGTTCAGCAACCCCCCCCCCCACACACAACTCCCCTCGTCCACCATCAGAACAACCCTGTAATGGCAGTGTGATATCTGCACGCACGCGGCGCCCGTCATTCAACTGTACCAAGCCGCCAGCCCACCCCACCCCGCCGGCCTACCCCACCCCGCCGGCCCTCCCCACTCGATCTCCTCAACCCCCCGCAATGGTCGAGCGCCCATGTGTGCCGCGTCATGTGTGTGTCGCCCCAACCATCCACGGCGCTCGCACACGATGCAGAGGCGCGCAACAGTAGTAGTAGCGTGTAGTTGTTGCTGCCTTTTGGCCCTTTGCGGCTGTTGTTGCCGCGTACTGCTGAGAAAACCCATCGACCACGGCTGTTGTTGCCACGTACTCCTCCCCCAGCGTGTCCAGCATGGCCAGCCCTGAACGCCTCGCACGTCCGGTGGCCAGGGTGACTGCTGGCGCCCATTGACACGTGTCTGGCCTTCACCCGCCCCGCAGGCGCCCCGCAGCCGCCCTGAAGCTGCCCCGCAGCTGCCCCGCAGCCGCCCTGTGTATTCCCCGCATCTGCCCTGAAGCTGCCCTGAATCCGCCCCGGGGCGGCTGCCGCCCTGCAGCTGCCCCGCAGCCGCCCTGAATCCGCCCCGGCAGCCGCCCCGCAGCAGCCCTGAAGCTGCCCTGCAGCCGCCCCCGACGCATGGGTACCCCCGCTGCACAGATCTTGGCCTGCCTACCGCTCAGCGGCACAGCGGCTGTGCAGGCTGGCTGGCTGGCCGGCCCGCTGGCTGGTTACGACCCCATGCCACCCGTGGACGCCCCCACGCCCCACGCGATGCCACACGTGTGCATCGCAGCCGCCATGCAGCCGCCATGCAGCCGCGCCACACAGATCTCGGCCAGCCTAGTGCTTTGCGGTTGCCGTCTGGCTCGCCACGCCCGCGACGTTGAACGCCTCCACATCCCAGATGCCGCAGCACGGCGCCGCCCGCGTGCACCCCGCCACCCTTGACTGGCTGCCTAGCGCTTTGCGATCGCCGGCTGGCTCGCCATGCCCGCGGCGCTGAACGCCTCCACGTCCCAGATGCCGCCCTCGACCGTTGCCTCGGTCGCGTGCACGCCCGTCTTCTCAATGAACCTGTGTGCGTGTGCATGTGCGTGCGTTAGTGCGTGTGTGTATGTGTGTGGGTGTCCATAATACAGTCCGCTGGACGTGTGTGTGTGAGCGTGAGAGTGGTGATGCACTTTGAGCGCGTTAGGCCGTCTTTGTCCGTCGCCTGGCCGCGTGTATGCCCGTCTTCGCAATGAACCTGCATGTGCGTGCGGTCGATGTTACTGTCCGTCAGAAGCATGTCATGCATGCATGCGTGTGTGTGAGCGCGTGGGTGTGTGCGTGTGTTGGTGAGAGCGTGCTCAAGACACAAACACTCACTTGTCGATCGCAGCGGCCGCGTCGCGCCCCTCGCGGATCGCCCACACAACCAGCGACTGCCCGCGGCGGCAGTCCCCGGCAGCGAAGACGCCGGGAATGGTCGTGGCGAACTCGCCGTACGTGGCCTGTAGAGTCGAGGGGTGGGTACGAGGTGTTGGTTTTTGGGCATTGGCGGCGGTGGTGGTCCAGCATACATAACCCCTCGCCTGCCTGTTTGCCCCCCCCCCCCCCTGGCTGCGTGGCCTTGCAGGCTCTCCTAGTAGAGCTCCCCTAGACGTGTAGTCTAGGCCTTAACTCACGCCCCGGGGTCCTCCGGATAAAACCTGTACCCCCCCCCTCTAATATCCTTTTCCCCTGTAAAACCTGTATTTCCCTGTAAAACATGTATTTCCCTGTGAAGCCTGTATTCCCCTGTAAAACGTGTACCCCCCCCCTATATCCTGTTTCCCCATCCCTGGTAGGCTGGCGCTTGCGCGGCCTCGCGCGCTCTATTAGAGCTCCCCTAGGCATCTAGACTAGGCGTTGGACTCACGCCTCCGGGCGCGTACATGGACGATTTATTTACCCCCTCCCCTCCCCCTCCGGCCCCGCGGGCTCTATTAGAGCCCCCCCTAGGCATCTAGACTAGGCGTTGGACTCAGGCCTCCGGGCACGTACATGGACGACCTATTTATCCCATTTCCCCTCACCTTGAAGTTTGAGCGCTCGTCCTGCGCGATGCCGAGGCTCTCTGCGAGCGTCGCCTCTGGGCCGAGGAATCCCATTGCTAGCAGCACGAGCCCTGCCGGCAGAACGCGCTCGGTGCCCGGGATCTGCAATGGGCAGGACGGTGGGTGTGGGGTGTGGGGTGTGGAGGGTGTGAAAAAGTGTGGGGTGCACAAAGCGAGCAAAAATAGAAGTAAGGCAGGGAGGCAGTTACTGGGAAGATCAGAGCCTGAAGGGGTTGCACTCGGTGCCGGGGATCTGAGGTGAACAGGACCGTGGGTGTGGGGTGCGGAAGGTGTGAAAAAGTGTGCAGAGCGTGGGTGCTGAACACACCTTCCCTCTCTATATCTCTCCCTCTCTTCTCTCTCTGTCTCTCCCCCCTTCTCGACATCTCCCCCCCCCCCCTGACCTCCACCGGCCGCCCACCCTCCATCTTCAGGCCCACAAAAGCGCCTCGCCATCACACATAAAACAAACAAACTCACAAAAACACGCACACTCTCACAAACACACACACACACACAAAACACACGCACACACATACGCCTACACACGCAAGCTCACCTCCACCGGCCGCCCGCCCTCCATCTTCAGGCCCACAATCTCCCCCCCCCCCCCCCCCCAGTCCAGTTGAAGTAAGTGTCAGTACATTCCTCCACGGGCCGCCCCTTCTCCATCTTGACGCCCACAATCTCCACGCCAGCGACCTTGGCGTCCCTCCTTCTCTCCCCCCCCCCACTCCTCACTCTCTCTTGTCTCTCTCTTCTCGCCCTCTCCTTTTCTCTCTCCGTCCCACTTTCCTACATCACCTCCACTGGCCACTCACCGTTCATCGTCAGGCCCACAAAAGCGCCTTGCCATGACACCCACACTCACACACCCACACACACACACACACACGCACACACACACGCACACACACACACACATGCACACACGCACACCCACCAACACCTACACACACGCCCGCACGCAATCTCACCTCCACTGGCGGCCCTCCCTCCATCTTGACACCCACAATCTCCGCGCCCACAACCTACCCGTCCCTCATCTCGTCCCCCCTCCCCCTCTGTCTCTCTCTCTCTCTCTCTCTCTCTTCTCGCCCTCTCCTCTCTTCTCTCCGTCCCACTCTCCTCCCTGACCTCCACCAGCCGCCCTACCTCCATCTTCAGGCCTACAAAAGCGCTATGACACACAAAACACACACGCATACACACACACGCACACACCCCCACACACGCACTCCAGTGATTCCCCTGCGAGCCGTATCCCGCTCCGAGCCGGACTTCCCATTTCCCAGAAAACCACCACACACTTAGTGGGGGAGGGCGTGGAGCGGTGCGTTGGAAAGCTCTTGCCGAGAGCAGCCCAACGGCATGCGTTGCATGCACATACCCGCTGTGTATTGTGCCTGGTATGATCGGTCAAAGTTGCTGGAGCCGGCAAAAAACTAATTACTAAAATCCTTCCAAGAGACCACTGACGCACTCTCACCTCCACCGGCCGCCCCTTCTCCATCTTCATGCCCACAATCTCCACGCCAGCCACCCCTTGCCGTCCCTCATTTCTCTCCGTCACTCGCTCCCCCTCTTCCTCTCTCTCTCGTCTCGCCCTCTCCTTCTCTCTCACCCTCTCCCCCCTCTCTCTCTCTGTCTCTCTCTTCTCGCCCTCTCCTTCCTCCCTCACCTCCACCGGCCGCCCCTTCTCCATCTTCACGCCCACAATCTCCACGCCAGCGACCCCTTGCCGTCCCTCATTTCTCTCCGTCACTCGCTCCCCCTCTTCCTCTCTCTCTCGTCTCGCCCTCTCCTTCTCTCTCACCCTCTCCCCCCTCTCTCTCTCTGTCTCTCTCTTCTCGCCCTCTCCTTCCTCCCTCACCTCCACCGGCCGCCCCTTCTCCATCTTCACGCCCACAATCTCCACGCCAGCGACCCCTTGCCGTCCCTCATTTCTCTCCGTCACTCGCTCCCCCTCTCCCTCTCTCTCTCGTCTCGCCCTCTCCTTCTCTCTCTCACCCTCTCCCCCCTCTCTCTCTCTGTCTCTCTCTTCTCGCCCTCTCCTTCCTCCCTCACCTCCACCGGCCGCCCCTTCTCCATCTTCACGCCCACAATCTCCACGCCAGCGACCTTGCCGTCCGGCCCTCCCATAAAGCGCTTCGTCATCACGCTGAACTCGCGGGGGTCCTTGCCAAACTTTAACTTGGCCTCAGCGTGGCCGTAGTCAATCCTGCATTCGGTGTGTATGTTGTGTGTGTGTGACTGTGTTTTACACCCTATGTATTCTTAAGCCAACACGTGTGTGTGTGTGCCACGAGGGTCCTTGCCAAACTTGAATTTGGCCTCAGCGTGGCCGCAGTCAATCCTGCATTGGTTTGTGTGTGTGTGTGTGCTTGCTTTTGTTTTCTTCAGCATGTGTGCCACGAGGATCCCTGCCAAGCTTGTACTTGGCCTCTGCGTGGCCGTAATCGACCATGTGCGTGCGTGTGTGTGTGTGTGTTGTGCGTGCATGTGTGTGTGTGTGCTTGTGTACGCGTGTGTGTTTGTGTGTCTGTGTGCGTGCGCAAGTGTGTGGCCGATTTTAGTCGGTCTGTCGGGCGTTTACGGTGGCCATCTAGACCTGTGCATGCGCACCCTGGAGGCCAGCAGCTGTCAAAAGTACAGATCACTCTCAGGATGCATCGAAGGGTTGTCTGGGCCCGCCCCCGTTCATAGGTAGGCATGAGGCCTTATCCTCCAGCCCGCAGAGCAAAACGGCATATGACCGCCCACTCTGGATTATTCCTGAAGGCGTTAGGATTCACGAGCTGCCAGCGCCAGCAAAAGTGCCCCGTATCGGGGTCGAACCGATGACCTTGGCGTTATTAGCACCACGCTCTAACCAACTGAGCTAACAGGGCTGCGCGTACTCTCTGGGAGGCAGAGAACCTTATGTGTGTTTGCATGTGTGTCAAATGTCGCATCTTTCGGCCAGGACGGCGCGAACTCCGCCAAAGCCCGTTTTATTGCTGATCGTCCAGTTGCAATCTCTGTCTCGGTTGCAATCACTCTCTCTGCAGTTGCGGGCGTCCGTGCGCCTCTCCGCCTGCTCCTCCCTGCTCACTTATTTTTCCCCACCTGAACACGCGCTGCCACTGCGGCCAGGGATTGCCCTTTGCGCGCATACTGGGGGGGGGGTAGGCAGCGTTCTGACCGGTACGCTATACAACCGTACAGCGTCCGGTACACTGACCGGTACGCTGTACGGTTGTACTGCGTACCGGGCAACCCTGGTGGCCACAGGGTGCACGCCCCACCCACAAACGCACAAACGCACGCACACGCACACGCACACACACACACACACCTGAAAATGCGCGGCCACTGCGGCCACGGGTTGCCCTTGGCGCGCGTTGCTGGCGGCTCCGGCAGCAGCTCCAGGTTGATGACCTGTGTGTGTGTGTGTGTGTGTGTGTTTGCGCGTGTGCATGTGTCTGGCAGGAGCTCGAGGTTGATCACCTTTGAGCGTGTGTGTGTGTGTGTGTCCGACAGGAGCGCCAGGTTGATCACCTTTCAGCGCGTGTGTGTGTGTGTGTTTACTCCCAGGGCGGCCCACTCCCAGGGCCCCTGGGCGAGTCGCGGCAGTCGGCCCATGTGAGTCGCCGTCGCCCATCCCCCCCATCGCCCCGCCCCCCCGTCGACTGCCGCCTATGTATGCGGTCCATCCTGAACTATCCACCATCGCCATCGCCTGAAGCCAGCCTCAACGAACCGAGCAACTCGACACCCAAATTCAAAATGATCATCGCAGAGACCGTCTCCATGCCCTCGCCAGCGCCGAACTCCTCGGTCGACTATAGACCGCATCCCAGACCGCCTCGCCTCCGCTCCCAGACCGCCGCGCCCCACTGCGGCGCCACGCCACCATGCACTACAGAGAACCTCCCATCGCCATGGCCCCCCTTCAGCACCCTTCGCCCCCCTTGACACGCTCCAAACTACACAGTCCAACTCTCCCCCACCCTCACCCACCCACAGTCGACAACCCGCCCACGCTCCACCCCCACATGGAGCTCGCCGTCCCATGTGCGCGCCATGCAGGCCCATGCACCCCCGCCCCATGCGCCTCCCGCCCATGCGCCCTCACGCACGCCGACCCCATGCTAGCCCTCCCTCCCCCCAGCCTTTCCTCCCTTGCCCCTGCCTCCACCCCCTGCCTACCTACATCATCGCCCCATGGACTTCACAGGCCCATGGAGATGATCCGCCTCACCACCCCCCACGCCCCAGCCTCTCCTCCCTCGCCCCTGCCTCCGCCCCCTGCCTACCTACATCATCGCCCCTTGGAGTTCAGAGGCCAATGGAGATGATCCGCCTCCCCATCCCTGCGCCCCTGCCTACGTTCATCATCGCCCCATCGAGTTCGTGGGCTCATGGAGATGATCCGCCGCTGCCCCCTATCCCAGGCCCGCCTATATTCGTCTGTCGCCCCATCGAGGAGCTGATCCGACGTCCTCTAGGCCTGCCTACACCCGAATATCGCCCCATGGAATTAATCGGCCCATGGGGAGATGATACGCCGCGATTGAAGTTGAAGTTGGTTGGCCAGAGTGGCAACCCCACCCGCCATGTGATGTACCCCTCTTAGCGCTGATTGGTCACCCGCTGTAGACCGACACACATGTGCCATTTGACCTCTGGAACATTGCTTGTACTTAAGTACGGGTAGTGCTGTTGCAGTCATGTAACACTTTGGAATGGAATGGAATGTGTGTGTGTGTGTGCGGGTGCAATTTTGCACGCTTGTGACTACAGTACTCTCATTGTTGTGCATAGGTTATCCCCACACCCGTAACCCTAAAACCCTTAACTCACGTTTACTGCACCGCGGCGCACAGTGAAAACCTCGACCCTAAGAGTGGTTGAACTGTCCGCTGTTTTCATAAACCCGAAACCCTGAACCCCCCAAGCCTCACGTTTGCTGCACCGTGGCGCACGGCGAAAACCTCGAATATACAAGCCAAACCCTACTGAGGGTCTTAAGACACCTTATTAGAGTGGGGTTAAAACCCTTGGCGTGGCCCGAGTATAAGTGGTCACTGCTAAGAAACCCCAGACCCCAATTCAGTTCAATTCAAAAGCGTGAATGGTAGTGGTGTCATTAAGGAAACCAAGAATGTCCTGTTTGCCCTCGCAACATAGGAGGGAACATGCCGAATGGCCCCTGCAGGAGGTGTTTTCTCGCGGGGAAGTGTGAAGTCGTCAAATTCCACAATTTTTGGAGAGAAATTCTCGCGATTCGCCCCCGCAGTTCCCCCCGAATATCCCGGATTGCCCCCGCAGCGGGGGGTCTGCGGGGTCTGCGGGGGCGCTGATGACATCGCTGGTGATCGGCCTGGCTCTACAAAACCCACTCACGTTTGTTGCACCGTGGCGCACGGCAGTCCCGATGCAGTCAGTGCCCGTGTCGCCTCCACCGATAACTTGAATTAGGTTTTCAACCTTTAATAAGAGTGGGTCTAAACTCTTGAGAGTGGCTTTTGTGTCCACTGTTTCATAAACCCCAACCCTGAAAACCTCAAGCCTCACGCTTTTGTCACCGTGGCGCACAGCGAGATACCTAAGCCCTAACTAATCCCTCAAACCCTAACCCTTAACTCTAAACCCCAAACCCCTTCACCCTAAACCCACTCACGTTTGTTGCACCGTGGCGCACGGCAGTCCCGATGCAGTCGGTGCCCGTGTCGCCTCCGCCGATCACGACGACGTCCTGGCCGGCAGCGGAGATGTAGTTGCCGTCCTGTGTGCGTGCCGGAGCGAGTGAGAGCAAGAGTGAGAATGAGAGTGGGAAAGAGTGAGAGCGTGTGATAGAGAGCTAGAGGGAGAAGAGTGGGACAGTGAGAGAGAGTGAGGGAGAGGGTGAGGGAGAGAAGGAGAGAGTGAGAGAGAGTTAAGAGTGAGGAAGATAGTGAGATAGTGAGAGTGAAGAGTGAGAGTGACAGAGAGAGAGTGAGAGTTGAGAGAGAGAGAGGGAGGGGGAGAGAGGGAGAGGGAGAGGGTGAGAGACAGTGAGAGAGTAACGCACACGTGCACACGCACACACACAAACGCACGCACCTTCAGATCCAAGTCGAGCAGCGACTTGGTGTTAACAGTCAGGTACTCGATCGCATGCACTCATGTGGCTCTGAAATCATGTTTGATTCTGCTATTGCGTGTGAAGCACCTAACCAGGCAGCGTACTCAGAAAAAGTGGTACTGATGTACAGGGAACGTGCTTACCCTCAGGTCAGAGTCGAGCAGCGACTTGGTGTTGGCAGCCAGGAACACCATCGCAAAGTGCACTCACTCATTCAAACCCATTCAACACACACACACACACACACACACACAAGCACGCACAGACACACCTTCAGATCAGAGTCGAGCAGAGACTTGGTGTTGGCAGTCAGGTACTCCATCGCAAAGTGCACGCCAGAGAGGTCGCGGCCCTCGACCGCCAGGTCGCGCGGGCGAGTGGCTCCGGCGGCGAGTAGAACAGAGTCGTGGCAGGCGACCAGGTCCTGTAGTATATGGGGAAAGGAGAGGCGATGAGAGGGTGTGTGTGTGTGTGTGTGTGTGCCGGCAGTTAGCAGAACGGAGTCGTGGGAGGCGACGAGGTCCTGCGTGTGTGTGCGTGTGTGTGTGTGTGTGTGTGTACGTTGTTCTCCCTGGTTGGCAGGTCGCGCGGGCGCGTGGTGCCGGCAGCGAGCAGAACAGAGTCGCGGGAGGCGACAAGGTCCTGTGATTGTGTGTGTGCGTGTGTGTGTATGCGTGTGTGTGTGTGTGTGTGTGTGTGTGTGCGTGTGTGTGTGTGTGTGTGTGTGTGTGCCGGCAGCGAGACGAACGGAGTCGTGGGAGGCGACGAGGTCCTGCATTATGTGGGGAAGGAAGAGGCAGTGTGTGTGTGTGTGTGTGTGTGTATGTGATTGTGCAAACGTTGTTTAGTTCCGACTGCCAGGTCGCGCGGGCGTGTGGCTCCGGCGGCGAGCAGAACGGAGTCGTGAGAGGCGATAAGGTCCTGTGTGTGTGTGTGTGCGTGTGTGTGTGTGTGTGTGTACGCTGTTCTCCCTTGTTGGCAGGTCGCGCGGGCGCGTCGCGCCGGCGGCGAGCAGCACGGAGTCGTGGGGGCGACGAGGTCCTGCATTATATGGGGAGGGAGAGGCAGTGTGTGTGTGTGTGTGTAGAGCAGAACAGAGTCGTGGGAGGCAACGAGGTTCTGCGTGTGTGTGGAGGGGGGGGGAGAGAGTGTGTGTGTGAGAGAGAGAGTGTGTGTGTGTGCGTGTGAGTGTGTGTGTGTGTGTGCCGGCAGCGAGCAGAACAGAGTCGTGGGAGGCAACGAGGTCCTGCATTGCATGGGGGAGGGAGAGGCGATGAGAAGGTGTGTGTGTGTGTGTGTGCGTGTGTGCAAACGTTTTTGTTTCCGAAAGGCAGGTTGCGGGCGCGTGGCTCCGGCGGCGAGCAGAACATAGTCGTGGGACGCGACAAGGTCCTGTATCTGTGCGTGTGTGTGTGTGTGTGTGTGTCAGGGCTTTCCTTGGGGTCGAGTCATCCTTTCGTTTCTCCCGACGAGGGCTTCCCAATCCCGATAATGTATCCTGTCGTCCACCTTCCTCCTACCTTCTACCTAGCTACCACCAGCTCCTCTTCTCACCTTGACAGCCACATTCTTTCCCACGTGCGCATTCACGACAAAGTGCAAGCCCTCCTTCGCCATCACGCGCCCCTCCCCTCCCCACAAACACACCGACACAGACCACACGATACAAGTGCCGTGCGCCACGCACGCCTGCTCAACCCAGCATCAATACAAACACACCTTGACAGCCACGTTCTTGCCAACGTGCGCATTCACGACAAAGCGCACGCCCTCCTTGGCCATCAGGTCGACGCGCCTGCAGCAGGGGGGTGATGAGGGGATCAGGTTTTGGGGCGAGGGTTTCGGGTCTAGGCTGCGGCAGGGTGGCGGAGATCAGCGTGCAACAGCTCTGCAATACACGTGCAACAGCCCTGAAACACGATTGCAACAACCCTGCAGCACTTGCGCAACAACACTGCAGCAGCCCTAAAGCACCCCTGCAACAGCCCTGCAACAACCCTTAAACTGCCCTTGCAACAGCTCTGCAGCACTGGAGCAACAGCCCTGCAACAATACTGCCTGCAACACCAATGCGACAACCCTGCAACAGCCCTGCACCCCCCGCCTCTGCACCCATGCAACACTCTTGCAACAGCCCTGCAACACGGGCGCAACAGCCCTGCAACAACACTGCCTGCAACACCCATGCGACAACCCTGCAACATCCCTGCACCCCCCGCCTCTGCACCCATGCAACACTCTTGCAACAGCCCTGCAACACGGGCGCAACAGCCCTGCAACAACACTGCCTGCAAAACCCATGCAACAACCCTGCAACAGCCCTGCACCACCCACCTCTGCACCACGTCGATCTTGTCGGTCTTCATGTTGGGCACTCCGTACATCATCAGGCCTCCAATGCGGTCAGCGCGCTCGTACACAGTCACCTGTTGTACATACATTACAAGTGAGAAAGAGAGAGAGAGACAGAGGAGAGAGGGGGAAAGAGAGAGAGGGAGCATGCATGCATGCAGAGAGAGACAGCGGAGAGAGAGAGAGAGGATAGAGAGAGGGAGAGAGGAGAGAGAGAGAGGGAGAGAGGAGAGAGACGAATGAGAGAGAGACAGAGGAGAGAGGAGAGAGAGATAGAGGGAGAGAGAGAGTGACTTCCATGTTAAGCACTCGGATGCGGTGGGCGCGCTCGTACACGCTCACGTGTTGCGATACAGAGTGAGAGAGAGTGAGCAAGTGAGAGGGAGAGCATGTGTAAGAGAGATTGAGCACGCACGTGCCCTGTGCCTCTCAGCACCCTCTTGCGTGCCTCTGCGCCCTACAGTTTTGGGGTATAGGGTTAAGGGTTAAGGGCTGAAGGTTTAGGGTGTAGGGTTAAGGTGTTTGGGGTTTAGGGTTTAGGTTTTTAGGGTTTAGGGTCCCCCCCCCCTTACCGTGTGCCCCATCTTGTTCAGCTGGTCCGCAGCAGCCATGCCAGCAGGCCCGCTCCCAATGATGGCCACTGTCTTTCCGGTGCGCAGCGCAGGCGGGCGGGGAACCATCCAGCCCTCCTCAAAGGCCTGCGCCAGACACGGGTGCATGCGGTCGATTTTACAGTCTCCCGGGCGCCGTTCATGGCGTAGGTGTATAATACTTGTGTCTGTGTGTGCGTGTTTGTGTGTGTGTGTGTGTGTGCGCGTGTGCGCAGCGCAGGCGGGCGGAGCACCATCCAGCCCTCCTCGCCTGCACAAGATACGGGTGCATGCGGTTGATTGGACAGTCTGCCGGGCGCCTTTCATGGCGTAAGGGTATAATACTTGTGTCTGTGTGTGTGTGTGTGTGTGTGTGCATGTGTGTGTACCCGTGTGCGCAGCGCGGGCGGGCGGGGAACCATCCAGCCCTCCTCGAAGGCTTGCTCAAGACACGGGTGCATGTGGTCGATTGTACAGTCCGTCGGCCGCCTTTCATGGCGTAGGGGTACTATACCTGTGTCTGTGTGTGCGTGTTCGTGTGTGTGCGTGTGTGTGTGCGCAGACGGGCGAGGAACCATCCAGCCCTCCTCGCCTGCGCAAGATACGGGTGCATGTGGTCGATTGTACAGTCTGCCGGGCGCCTTTCGTGGCGTAGGGGTATTGAACTTGTGTGTGTGAGTGCGTGTGTGCGTGTGCGCATGCATGCGGACAGGCGCGGAACCATCCGCCCCTGCTCGAAGGCCTGCATGTGTGTGTGTGTGTGCTTGCCTGCGCGTCGTCGTCCTCGAAGGCCTGCGCAAGATACGGGTGCATGCGGTCGATCTTACAGTCCGTCGGCCGCCTTTCGTGGCGTAGGGGTATTGTACTTGTGTGTGTGTGTGTGTGTGTGCGCGTGCGCACGTGCGTGCGTGTGCATGCGCAGAACCATCCACCCCTCCTTGAATGCCTGCATGCATATCTGTGTGTGTGTGTGTGTGTGTGTGTGTGTGTGTGTACTTGCCTGCGCGTTACCTCGTCAAGGAAGGACGACTCGGTCGTTTTGATCGTGACGATATTCTCAATGATGCCGATGCATGCACGCACGCACACATGCACACACGCACGCACAGGCATAGCAAGCAAGCAAGCAAGCGAGAGGGAGAGAGAGTGACAGAGCGGGAGCGAGAGCGAGCGCGAGAGCGCGAGCGAGCGAGAGACTGAGTGAGACACACATAAACAGAGAGACAGATAGAAATCAAAACAGACAGACACAGAGATCGAGAGGTAGCGAGCAGAGACACCCGCCTTGTCGATGATGGACGCCTCGATCGTCTTGATTGACACAGGGTTCTCGATGATGCCGAGCACGCACGCGCCCTCGCACGGCGCGGGGCACACGCGTCCGGTGAACTCTGGGAAGTTGTTTGTCTCGAGTAGGCGGTCGAGCGCGTCGCGCCACTGGCCCTGTGCGCGTGAGGGGGTGGGGAAGAGCGACAGCGAGAGTGAGAGAGTGAGGGTGACAGCGAGAGTGAGAGAGAGAGGGAGTGAGAGAGAGGGAGACAGTAAGAGTGAGAGAGAGGGAGTGAGAGTGAGGGTGTGTGGTCAAACTCGTCCGGTGAACTCTAGGAAGGTGTTGGTCTCAAGCAGGCGGTCGAGGGCGTCGCGCCATTGGCCCTGTGAGGAAGAGTGAGAGCGAGAGTGAGCGGGTGTGGGTGCACTGACGAGAGCGTGACCGTGAGAGGGGGTGTGGGTTCACGTTTGTCTGGTGAGCTCAGATTAGATCACGAGGCAGTGGAGGGCCTCGCGCCACCGGCCCTGTGCGTGTGAGGGGGTGGGAAAGAGTGAGAGAGTGAGGGAGCGAGTGAGTGTGAGCGTGAGTGGGCGTGTGGTCACACGCGCTGGGTGAACTCTGGAAAGTGATTGCTCTCGAGCAGCCACACTTCCCACATTAACTTCACACATCCCCCCCCCCACAAACCTTGTGCACGAGCTCGTTGAACTCGGGGATCAGGTTTCTGAGCGGGCGTTTTCGCACACATTCAACCCCAAAGCTCCCACAACACACACACACACACTATCCACACACACTATCCACACCTCGTGCACACGCTCGTTGAACTCCACACAATCAAGTAGGCCGACTAGGCTCTTCGCCAGGGGCTCCCGCCCTGGCGCCGCTCGATGGCGGACAACCGGGACAACTGCGCTTGGTCCGGGCGGCTGAAAATCTGGAAATTTACCCTGAGCGGCTGTGACGCACAGCGCTACTGATGAACTGGTCCTGATGGGGCGAGGCTATGTGGCAGATGGGGCAGCGGTACGATGGAGAGCACGATGCACGATGGCGAGAATTGCGGCGAGCATGCACCCCCTCTCACAACGATCGGAACTCAACCAGATTGCGGCTCCTTATGGTTTACTGTGCCTGGATGGAAGAGAGAGACGGATGGCGAGAACTTGAGAAACATGGGAAGCGAGGCACATGCGGCTAGGCTTTGTGAGGAGGTTGCGGCGCAGGGGTTCCCTGCCCCAAGGCGCAGATTATTAGATGGCGACGCGATCGATGCACCAGCCGTGCGGCATGGGGCGAGGCGAGGCCCCACCAGCGGGCGGGCACCATAATGGAGATGGCGGCTAAGAACGGGGAATGCGGCTACCGGGGATGAGGCTACGGGTTATGCATGCCAGGGGACGGCGGACAAGGCTAATGCGTCACGGCGCATGGGTAAAGAACGGGGAATGAGGCTACGGGAGCTGGCGGGCGCGGCGCGCGCATGGCGCGCGCGGCGCATCGGGGTTGCATGGCGGCGCTCTGCGCGTGCATGCATGGAGGAGATTGCTGGCGGGCATGGAGGAGATTGCTCGCGGGCGTGGAGGAGATTGCAGGCGGCAGCATGGAAGCGGATGGCGAGAAATTGAGAAACATGGGAAGCGAGGCACATGCGGCTAGGCTTTGTGAGGAGGTTGTGGCGCAGGGGTTCCCTGCCCAAGGCGCAGATTATAGATGGCGCAGCAATCAATACACTAGCCGTGCGGCATGGGGCGAGGCGAGGCCCCACCAGCGGGCGGGCACCATAATGGAGATGGCGGTTAAGAACGGGGAATGAGGCTACAGGGAGAGGATACGGGTTACAGATGCCAAGGGGACGGCGGAACAAGGATCAGCCATAGGTGTCACGGGGAATGGCTAAAGAACGGGAATGAGGCGGGTGGTACGGGTGCTGGCGCGCATGGAGCGCGGCGCGGCGCATGGAGATCGCATGGCGGCGCCCATGCATGGACGAGATTGCTGGCGGGCATACAGGAGATTGCTGGCGGGCATGGAGGAGATTTGCTGGCGGGCGTGGAGGAGATTGCTGGCGGGCATGGAGGAGATTGCCAGCCAATGGCGGCGGCGGGACTAGTAGTAGAACACAGGCGCACACCAACAATGCGTTGCTGTCACTACCTGGGTGGTATAGGGTGGATCTGGGGGCCAGTGTCCTGTCTAGGTCCAGTGCGTGCGCGCGTGTGGGGGTTTACCCTCACCCCTACCAGGTAGCCAGCCAGTTTCCCACTGAAACTGAGTTTAAGGTGTCGGGCGCTAGCGCCGACACCGGTCTTATACATCATTACTGGTGTCACACAGACTGTAAGATCCATCATCACACCTGTGTGTCGTTTGAACTCGGGGATCAGGTTCCCAAGCGGGCTGCCAGACACACATTGCACCCCACACGTCTCGCAGCCCACCTGCATAACCCCTGCATCCCACAGTTACTCCACACTATCCACACCTCCACACACCCCACACAAACTCCACACCTTGTGCACGAGCTCGTTGAACTCGGGGATCAGGTTTCCGAGCGGGCAGCCAGACAGCTCCTGGTGGCAGAACGGAGTGCCGCAGTCCATGCAGCGGGCCGACTGCAAGGGGGCAGGGTGCGTGCGTGCGTGTGTGGGAGGATTGGAGAGTGAAAGAGAGAGAGAGGGTGGGAGAGGAAGTGAGGCGACATGGGGGTGAGGGTCATCTCCTGGTGGCAGAACGGAGTGCCACAGCCTATGCAGCGTGACGACTGCATGGGGCAGGGTATCGCGGTGGTTCAAGGACTGGACCTGGACGTTGTGGGCGTGCTGCCATTGGTCGTGGGCCGCCCACGTGTGTGTGGGTGGAGTGGAGAGTAAAAGAGAACGAGAGAGGGTGGGAGAGGCAGAAAGGTGACATGACGATGATATGATGATGGATGTTACAGTCAGGGACACCTCTGTAAAGGCGTATAAGATCGTGCTCGGCGCGCATGGCCCGAGCACCTTAATGAGACCGCTGGCTGTTGGTGGTAGGGAACCCCCACTCTTTGACACAGGGATGAGGGTCACACTGTCCACACATTATTCCACACCTGCGTGTGCAGCAGGTCTGAGCGCTCCGCGCCCGGCGCCGGAGCTAGAACCTCCTTGTAGTCTTCGATGCGCTCGGCCTCGGGCCTGCAGGGAGGAGGTGGGCGGAAGGTGGTGAGAATGTGGGCGCAAGTTGGATGGGAGGTGGTGGGAACGTGGTGGGAAGTTGGAAAGAAGATGACCAGATGGGCAGGTGGCTGTTGTGGTGACGAGACCCACGCACACCCACGCACACACACCCCTGTAGCCCAGCGCACACACACACACACACACCCCTGTAGCCCAGCGCACACACGCACACACACACACACCTGTAGCCCAGCGCATACATACACACACACACAGCGCACACACACACCTGTAGCCCAGCGCCTTTCGCTCGTACGCGATGAACCCGCGGCCCTTCACAGCATCGCCCGTAGGGAGCTCAGTTGGGCGCCCGGCCTCCCACGTGGGCGCGTAGCCCTGTGTGTGTGCGTGTGTGTGTGTGTGTGCTGTGCGCTGTGTGCTGTATGCTGTGTGCTG
Organism: Chlamydomonas sp. UWO 241; assembly: GCA_016618255.1. Classification (NCBI taxonomy): domain Eukaryota; kingdom Viridiplantae; phylum Chlorophyta; class Chlorophyceae; order Chlamydomonadales; family Chlamydomonadaceae; genus Chlamydomonas; species Chlamydomonas priscui. The sequence goes on along the minus strand of VFSX01000018.1, from coordinate 150,426 downwards.
TGTGTGTTGTGTGCGCGGTGCGCGGTGCGCAGCATGCAAGTGTGCAGCACGCATCGTACAGCGTGCAGCGTGCAGCGTGCAAGTGTGCAAGCGTGCAAGCGTACAGCGAGCAGCGTGCAGGCTGCAAGTGAGCAGCATGCACATGCGCAAGCGTGCAGCGTGATTCACACCTTGACTGGGAAGCCTCCCGCCGCCTCAAGCTGCAGAGCCTTGAGGTCGTCGTCGGCGTCGCCCGCCGGAACGTGCCTGGTCATGGGCGCCTTCGGGGGGTTCTTGACTGAGAAGGTGGAGGCCATCGCCTGTGCGAGTGTGCGTGTGCTTCATTCGGGTGAGTTGGGGCTTCGTGCCAGGCTTGGGGCGGGCTGCGTACTGTGCTGTGGGCGCCTCTGGAGGGTTCTTGACTGAGAAGGTGGAAGCCATCGCCTGTGCGAGTGTGCGCGTGTGTGCATATGGATGAGTTGGGACTTCGTGCAGGGCTTAGTGCGGGGTGTGCGCCGTGTCGTGGGCGCCTTCGGGGGGGTCTGGACCTGAGGAGGTGGCAGCCATCACCTGTGGGGTACTCATGAACACAGGCATGCATGCATGCATGCGCGTGTCATACCGACCAGACTCAATCAGGGTCAGTTGGGGCCTGCTCATGCTTGGTGCGGGGTGCGTGCCTGGCTGGTCGTGGGCGCCTTGGCAGTTCTGGACGGAGAATGTGGAAGCCAAAGCCTGTGCCAGTGTGCGTGTGTGCATACGGGTGAGTTGGGGCTTTGTGCCAGGCTTGGTGCGGGGTGCGTACTGTGTCGTGGGCGCCTTCGTGGGGTTCTCGACTGAGAAAGTGGATACCATCGCCTGTGCGAGTGTGCGTGTGCGTCATACGGGTGAGTTGGGGCTTCGTGCAAGGCTGGGTGCGGGGTGCATACTCTGTCGTCGACCCCGGAAGCGAATCGTGGGATTTTGGCTCCGAAAAGTGTGTAAATCGTCGATTTCACACTTTTCCTAAAATACAAATGCCTTGTTGCAGGGGCAATCGGGCTTCCAAATCTAATCGTTGCGGGGGCGAAAACAACATTGTCGGTTCCCTTAAGGACACCACTGATCCAAGCCATCCACCAGTGATTTTATATTCATGCTTTTTAATCAATTTTTCCACAGCCGAATTTGGCTTTGACCGCGTTGACCATTGACCTCCCGTTGACCGTTTGTCCTCATACATACGTCACTTGAAAGCTCTAGACAAGCCTTGTCTTGCGGGCTGGGCAGACTCCCAATCCACTGAATGGGTTGAGCTGTGTGCAAGGTCGAAGCTCAGCAGGAATACAGCCAAATGGCTGTGGAGAGCCGAATAGGAAATCACTGCCTGATCCACACCTTGAGCTCCTCAAACGCGTCACGCTGCGGGAGACCGTTGCCGTTGCCTGACGAACCGTACGACGAGAGCAGCTTAGCCTGTGTTTGTGTGTGGGGAGGGGGAGTGGGGAAGGTTGGAGTTTGCGGTATCAGTTGACGGCTTCAGGGTTCAGGGTTCGACTCATTTGATGACGTATGCGAGCTTATACAGCTGATTTATGCTTAGCTTCTCGCACAAAATAGCTGCCCTCTTTGCCCTAAGACTACGCGTTGGCAGGCAGGCAGGCAGGCAGGCGGTTGGTCGCCACCGCCGCTCACAAGCAATTGTTTTGATCGCTAGGTCCAGAACTGGACCTGGGTCTAGGTGCTGGTACTAGAACTAGAAGAGGCCGTTCTGGCCGGATCTCGTGAGCCGTGACGCGTGAACGCAGTCAACAAATGTCACTTTAAAAAGTTGTTCCTAAACAGTAACATTTATGCCTTAAAAACAAATGTCACTCAACAAAGTTGTTCCTAAACAGTAACATTCATGCCCCTACAATGCTATTCTTGGCTTACCTCAGTGGACTCGGCCTTGGCGAGCGCGGCGGCCTCCTCGAGCGCGCGCCTGCGTGGCGTGTTGGTGACGGATTGGAAAATGTGATGAGAGTTTGATGGATTGATCGTACCGTCGGTTAAGACACTTGTCTGGTGCATGAGGGCTTATCTGGTGCATGAGGATCTGCCTTTGGCAAGCGCGGCGGCCTCCTCGAGCGCGCGCCTGCGTGCCGTGTTGGTGACGGATTTGAAAATGCGAGAGTGTGATGGATTGATCGTACAGTCGGTTGGGCACTTCTCTGGTGCATGAGGGACTGCCATTGGCGAGCGCGGCGGCCTGCGTGTCGTGTTGGTGATGGATTGAAAAATGTGATACGAGTTTGATGGCTTTGATCGTACAGTCAATTAAGACACTCCTCTGGCGCATGAGGGTCTGCCTTGGGTGAGCGCGGTGGCCTACTCGAGCGCGCGTCTGTGTATTAGTGGTGGATTGGAAAATGGGACGGATTGATTGTACAGTCGGTTGGGCACTTCTCTGGTGCACGAGGGACTGCCTTGGGCGAGTGCGGCGGCCTCCTCGAGCGCGCGCGTGCGTGTCGTGCCGTTGATGGATTGGAAAATGTGATGAGTGAGATGGATTGATCGTACAGTCGGTTTGGACACTTCTCTGGTGCATGAGGGACTGCCTTGGGTGAGCGCGACGGCCTGCTCGAGCGCGCGCTTGTGCGTTTGTGATTGTGGAGTGTACGTTGTGATGGACTGTGTTTGATTGTGTGTTGACATGGGTTGAAAAGTTCACTAGTGCATGCGACGTGTTGCGTGTTGCGGGTGTTGTTGCATGTAGATGTTGCGGGTGTTGCTGCGGGTGGGTATTGCGGGTGGTGTTGCGGGTGGGTGCTGCGGGTGATGTGCTGGATTTATCGTAGAGTTAGTTAGACACCTCTCTGGTGCGTTTGACGCATGTGTCAGTTGATGATGCCAACACTCAATCCTCACCCCCTACCCCCTACCCCCTAAACCCTTCATCCTATCAACCCCAAAGCCCTTAACCCTAAACCCTAAACCAACAGCCAGCAACGAACAACCAACAACCAACAGCCAGCAACCAACAGCCACCCACCACCCGCCAATCACCCACCACCCACCACACACCACCCACCGACAAACCGACCTGTAGTCTGCCGGGAAGACCTTCTTGAACTTGGGGCACTCGCGCTCCCAGTTGGCAAGCATCGAGCGTGCCACGGTTGAGCCGGTGTACTTGAGGTGGCGCTGCATGAGGGAGGGGGCGTGTGGGGAGGGGCCTGTCAGCAGCCCTCGTCAAGAGCCTTCCAGCGCACGTCAAATCGTGCAAACCTGTCAAGTATGGGGGGAGATGGGGGTGAGGGGGGCGGGGATCGCGCGTGCGACGGCTGAGCGGGTGAACTTGAGGTGGCGCTGCATGAGATAGGGGGGGGGCGTGTCTGCAGCCCTCGTTACGAGCGTTCCAACGCAAGTAGAATCGTGCAAATCCGTGAAGTGTGGGGGAAGAGGGGGAGGGGGGGGGGCACGTCAGCGGAAGCACAGGGATCGCCTACGTCACGCGCGGCGTCATGCGCGCACCAACGCACGTCGAATCGTACAAATTCACCACCACCCACCCAGTCAGGTTGTGCGGCCTCTCGGGCTCTCTAGTACAGTCCGCTGCACATCTGCTCTTCCTCGTAACCTAGATGAAACACCCGAGTCCTCCGAGCGCGTACATGTACAACCAGTTAAACCATCATCGTGTTGTATTACCTGGATCATCGACTTGAGCACGGTGACGTCAGAAGCGGCCTCCACTTGGAAGAGCCCGTCCTTGGACACGTCCTGTGGGCGGTGTGTGTGTGTGTGTGTGTGTGTGTGTGTGCGTGTGTGTGAGGGAGACACGCAGCAGCTTCATAGGTGTGTGTGTTGGGGAGGGGAGGCGGCAGTCTCCACTTGGAAGAGCCGTCTTTGGACCGCGTCCTGTGGGCGGTGTGTGTGTGTGTGTGTGTGCGAGGAAGACACGTAGCAGCCTCAGAGGTGTGGGTGGGGTGGGTGGGGTATGTGGAGTGTGGGGGGGCAAGCCTCCACTTGGAAGAGCCCGTCCTTGGACACGTCCTGTGGGCGGTGTGTGTGTGTGTGTGTGTGTGTGCGTGTGTGTGAGGGAGACACGCAGCAGCTTCATAGGTGTGTGTGTTGGGGAGGGGAGGCGGCAGTCTCCACTTGGAAGAGCCGTCTTTGGACCGCGTCCTGTGGGCGGTGTGTGTGTGTGTGTGTGCGAGGAAGACACGTAGCAGCCTCAGAGGTGTGGGTGGGGTGGGTGGGGTATGTGGAGTGTGGGGGGGCAAGCCTCCACTTGGAAGAGCCCGTCCTTGGACACGTCCTGTGGGCGGTGTGTGTGTGTGCGTGTGTGAGGGAGACACGCAGCAGCTTCATAGGTGTGTCTGTTGGGGAGGGGAGGCGGCAGTCTCTTCTTGGAAGAGCCGTCTTTGGACCGCGTCCTGTGGGCGGTGTGTGTGTGTGTGTGTGTGTGTCCGAGGAAGACACGTAGCAGCCTCAGAGGTGTGGGTGGGGTGGGTGGGGTATGTGGAGTGTGGGGGGGCAAGTTTTCACTTGGAAGAGCCCGTCCTTGGACCGCGTCCTGTGTGCGGTGTGTGTGTGTGTGTGTGTGTGTGCGTGTGTGTGTATGTGTGCGTGGTGGTGGTTGAGGAGGACACATAGCAGCCTCAGGGGTGTCTGTGTTGGTGGTGGGGACAGCCTCCACTTGGAAGAGCCCGTCCTTGGACCCGTCCTGCGTGTGTGTGTGTGTGTGTGTGAGGGAGACACGTAGCAGCCTCAGAGGTGTGTGATGGTGGTGGTGTGTGTGGGGGGGGGCAGCCTCCACTTGGAAGAGCCCGTCATTGGACCGCGTCCTGCGTGTGTGTGTGTGTGTGTGGTGGTGGAGGGGACACGTAGCAGCTTCACAGGTGCGTGTGGTGGTGGTGGTGGTGGTGTGGGGGAGGGGGGGGGGCAGTCTCCACTTGGAAGACCCCGTCCTTGGACCGCGTCCTGTGGGCGGGGGGTAGTGTGTGTGTGTGTGTGTGTGTGTGTGTGGTGGTGGTGGGCATGTAGCAGCCTCAGAGGTGTGTGTGTTGGGGTGGGTGAGGGATGGGGCAAGCCTCCACTTGGAAGTCCCAATCCTTGGACCGCATCCTGCGTGTGGGAGGGGTTCGGGTTAAGGGTTTAGGGTTCAGGGTTTGGGGTTTAAGATTCAGGGTCCTAGGGTTTGGAGTTCAGGGTTTAGAGTGTGCTGCTGAACCCGTGGGGATGATGACAGGCAGTTGCCACCAGTGGTCCCTGGGAAGGATTTTAGTAATTTGTTTTTTGCCGGCTCCAGCAACTTTGACCGCTCACACCAGGCACAATACACAGCGGGTATGCATGCAACGCATGCCGTTGTGCTGCTCTCGGCAACAGCTTTCCAACGCACCGCTCCACGCCCTCTCCCACTAAGTGTGGAGTGGTTTTCTGGGAAATGGGAAATCCGGCTCGGAGCGGTATACGGCTCGCAGGGGAATCACTGGTTGCCACACAGGGCATGCATAGGGGGCACGGGGTATGCAATCTTTGGGGGTATGAAATCTAGGGGGCCACAGGGGATGCGTACACATGGTGTATGGACACTGCCCGTTTCCTTGAGACCACCACTGGTCCCTCTTGCATCTCGAGATTTTCTCACATTGTTGCAGAGCGCTGTGCATTTTTGTTGGACGACGCACCGTAAACACACGCAACACCGCTGAAAGCAATGTGCCCCCCCCCCCCGGCCCCTTCCTCCATATACCTCCTTATGGTTTTGGGTCTGGGGTTTCAGGTGGAATGGTTTAGGGTTTAGGGCCTCGGGATCTCCTCACCTTGTTGCAAAGCGCTGTGAAGGTGCCGGACGGGTCGTAAACGTACGCGACACCGCCAGACATGCCGGCCCCAAAGTTCTTGCCAGTCTTGCCGAGGATGACTGCGTGTGTGTGCGTGTGTGTATGGAGGGCGGGGGCATGTGTGTGTGTGTGCGTGTGTGTGTGTGTATGTGATCGGATCTCCTCTGCCTGCTACGCCTTCAACCGTCTCACACCCAGACTCTGGAAAAGTAACGACATCCAGCCCTCCACCAAGATCCAACTCTACAACGCCTTTGTCACATCCGCCCTCTTGTACAGCTGCCAAGGCTGGACACTCAACGTCGCCCACACACACCGCCTGGAAGTGACTCACAACCGCTTCCTCCGCAGCATAAAGCGAATCCCCCACAACCTCTCCCCATCCTCCCCTCACACCTCCACCTCTGAGATGCACGCCAAGGACCCACCCACAGCGCCCATCATCAACGCCATCAACAAACATCGGATGTCGTTTATCGGATCCCTTGCCCGCCACCTCCCTCTCTCCCCCCCTCTCCCCCTTCCCCCCACCCACCTATCACCATCTCCCCACACCTCAATCTTCCCACCTACTGCCGCTCTCTTTATGTTCCGACGCCCGGACGCCCAGATGCCTGACAGGGTGGGTGCCATCACCTCGTACCGTCTCAACGCCCATGAGATGTTCACGTCTGCCCAGTTCATGAGTGTCGTCAAGACGCTTTACGAGAAGGCCGTCAAGGCACACGCTGAGGAACCTGCGATCACCCCTCCTGAGCTCGCCGCCATCCTGGAGGCCAGGAGGCTCCCTCCCAAGTGGACCACCCTAGCTAGGTTCCCACACCTGTGGGACAGCATCTGCCGCGGGGTAGCTGAGGCCGGATCAGCCTCACAACCGTAACCACACGCAGCAAAACCACAATTGACAGTTTCTGATGACGGTTTTTCGGATCCCGCAAACAACCCCAAGCCCACGGATATCCTCTCGTACTAGCGCATATGGTTGGTCACCCGCTGCTGAACGAACTTAAGATCCAAGGGTCCTCGCCTCATGAAACGATTGCCGGGGGGTGCTTTAGCACTGGCAAGAGCCGTTATCTAGGTTGCCCGAGTGGTGGGAACTGTAACGTTTTTCTCTCTCTGTATGTGTGTGTGTGTGTGTGTGTGTGTGTGCGTGCGTGTGTGTGTGTGCATGTGTCCATGCGCGTTCATGTATGTGTGAACGCCCACCTGCCACACCACCGGTCATGTGCCCGCAGCCGTGTGTGTGTGTGTGTGTGTGTGTGTGCGTGTGCGCGTATATGTGTGTGTGTGTGTGTATGTGTGTGTGTCCATGCGCATTTGTGTGAACACCTACCCGCCACACCACCGGTCATGTACTCGCAGCCGTGGTCACCACAGCCCTCAACGACCGCGCGCGCGCCTGCGTGTGTGAGTGTGTGTTTGTGAACGCCTGTGTGTGTGCGTGTGAGTAGGGCGCGGCACGGTATACGTATACGGTATATACCGTATGTATACCGTGACGGTATAAATACCGTATACGGCGGGATGTGTACCGTATACACCATTTTTTGGAAGACAAGTAAAAGGCGTAAATGCTCCAACTCCCTTGAAACTGCATGGATTTCGATGATTCGACTTGCACTGGACAGCTAATGACGAGGGCTATCCAGAACCACGCTTCGATGCAGCATAGGGTGGAGGAAAGAATATGGTGGTTGCATGGAACGCAGGGACGCTCCGGCTGCCATACAGTGAGAAAAACCTAGTTTTGTGTTTCCTCTAAAAAAACATAGCAAAGTATGCTTGTTAGAGTGTATTTGTGGTGCCCATCATGTGAGGCATCCGAATCCACCGTTCCCGTCTCGATCGGATCAAGTAATCAAGGGTATACACGTATACCCTTGTATACGGTATACATTATACGGTATTATACGGTACACGGGCCCACGTATACGGTATACTGCCGCGCCCTACGTGTGAGTGTGTGTGTGTGTGTGTGTATGTGTGTGTGGATTTGCATGGTCGCCGCAGCCCTCGACGACCGCGCGCACGCCTGTGTGTGTGCGTGTGTGTGTGTGTGTGTGTGTGTGTGTGTGGTCGCCGCAGCCCTCCACGACCACGCGCGTGCCTGTGTGTGTGTGTGTGTGTGTGTGTGGATTTGCATGGTCGCCGCAGCCCTCGACGACCGCGCGCGCGCCTGTGTGTGCGTGTGTGCGCGCGTGTGTGTGTGTGTGTGTGGATGTGTGTTGCCGCAGTCCTCGACAACCGCTTAAGCGCGTGTGTGTGAGCGTGTGTGTGTGGGTGGGTCGACCGTCACCAGTGGTCCCTGGGAAGGATTTTAGTAATTAGTTTTTTGCCGGCTCCAGCAACTTTGACCGCTCACACCAGGCACAATACACAGCGGGTTTTCATGCAACGCATGCCGTTGGGCTGCTCTCGGCAAGAGCTTTCCAACGCACCGCTCCACGCCCTCTCCCACTAAGTGTGGGGTGGTTTTCAGGGAAATGGGAAATCCGGCTCGAAGCGGTATACGGCTCGCAGGGGAATCACTGGCCGTCACCTTGGAGGACCGCGTTGCCGTTGATGCGCCATTTTCCCCCCTTGTCATCTCTTCACACAAACACACGCACACAGACACACGGACCAGCAGAGGCATCGCACAGACTGCGGAATCGACCACGACACGCACCAGAGTTGCGCACGCAGAAGCGCTCCGCCGCGACGCCGCGGAAGAAGGCCGCGCCGTTGATGCGCCCCTCCCCCTCTTCATTTCCCTCCTCTTTGCACCCGAGAAACACGAATTCAGAGACGCCCCGACACTGCCCCGAACCGCACCAGAGTTGCACACGCAGAAGCGCTCCGCCGCGACGCCGCGGAAGAACGCCATGCCGCTGATCGCGCCCACGCCCTCTACTTTTTTAACTCATAAAAGCGCCGTCGTTCTCTTGAAAAAAACGCACGCACACAAAGGAGCTACGCAGACTCCACGGCACGCACCAGAGTTGCGCACGCAGAAGCGCTCCGCCGCGACGCCGCGGAAGAATGCCATGCCGCTGATCGCGCCGTATAGAGCGACGTTTCCGACGATGATGTTCTCCTCGGGCTTGAACGTGGAGGACTGTGTGCGAGGGGGAGTTGAGAGAGTGAGAGGGAGTGAGAGAGTGAGAGGGAGTGAGAGGGAGAGGGAGTGAGAGAGCGATAGGGAGTGAGAGAGTGGTTGTGCATGCGTCATAGAGAGCGACGTTTCCGAGGTTTCATTCCTTGGGCTTGAATGTGGAGGCCTGTGTGCGAGGGGGAGTGAGAGAGTGAGAGGGAGTGAGAGCGAGAGGGAGTGAGAGCGAGAGGGAGTGAGAGAGCGAGAGGGTGAGAGAGTGGTTGTGCATGCGTCGTAGAGAGCGAGAGGGGGAGTGAGAGAGACGGGGAGTCCGAGAAAGACAGTGAGACGTGTGTGCGCCGCAGAGAGCAACGTTTCTGACGATGGGGTTCTCCTCGAGCTTGAATGTGCAGGCCTGTGTGCGAGAGGGAGTGAGAGAGTGAGAGGGAGTGAGAGGCAGAAAGTGAGACAAGTGTGGCATGTATTCAAGTGTGACATGTATGCGCCGTAGAGAGCGACGTTTCCGACGACGATGGTTTCTCCTCGGGCTTGAATGTGGAGGCCTGTGTGCGAGAGGGAGTGAGAGAGTGAGAGGGAGTGAGAGGCAGAAAGTGAGACAAGTGTGGCATGTGTGCGCCGCATTGAGGAACCTGCCGACAAAGCTGTTCTTCTCAGACTCAAGTGTTGGGGCTTGTGTACGAGTAGAAGAGAGCGCGAGAGACACCGAGACAGAGCGAGCGAACGAGAGCGAGAGCAAGAGCGCGAGCGAGAGCGACAGCAAGAGCGCGAGCGCAAGCGAGATCGAGAGCAAGAGCGCGAGAGCGCGAGAGCGGGCGAACGGGCGAGCAAGCGAAAGAGCGAGCAAGCGAGCGTGCGAGCGAGCGAGAGAGTGAGAGAGTGTGCTTGTGCCAAGCAGAGCGACGTTGTCGGCGATACTTTTCTCCAAAGGCCTGGATTTCGAGGCATGCATGCGAGGGAGTGGATTCGAATTCAAAACCCATTCAAACACCCACCTTTGGCGGGTAGACCGCAATCACGCCACCAGACAGGCCCTTACCGACGTAGTCGTTCGCGTCGCCCTCGAGCTCCATCGTGATGCCTGCGCACACAAGTGGTTCCGCTAAGGATCTTGGGAAAACGACGGCTCACCCCGGGCCTCACGGTCACTTCCTCATTTTCTCCCCCGGAGGCGATTTTGTTTTGGGCGGGAAGTGTGAGATTTCGATGTTCACACTTTGGGGGCCGAAATTCACGCAGTCTCACCCCGAATCGGCCAATCTCACGAACACACTTTTTGCAGGGTGCGGGGTGGCTAACGAAAAACAACTGGCGCACACACATCCATCAGTACTTTATCGATTGATTCTCGACGGATCATTATTGTTAACTGCCTTAATCGGGGGACCAGTCATTTTGTTGTGGGCTCCTGGGAGCCATTAGGAGCCATTTGGCTACTGACGATCCCATCAAATAGAGCTCAACCAATCAAGTTGCTTGTTGGTCTGAAGATTCCATCAGATAGAGCTCGTCAAGATCTCGAAAATGACCTATGTTTGATGGCCAACGGTCAACGCTTAGGCAGCGGTCAAGGCGGTCAATGGGTCGTTGGTCCACGCGCCGGCTTCCAGAAAACGACTTAAAAAACTGAAACTAAATCACTGCGGGAGACTCAAACCCACCACAACTCCCTGAGCTCGGCTCTCTGGAAAGGACTTCAAGAAAGCAACGGGCGCCTTTTTTTGCCGCAGTCAGGCGTCCTGTTTTTTTTTACCGCCCGCCCGTTTACCGCAGCTATCGGCTTACCGCCTGGGTGAAGAAGCACTGCCAGCCATCCACGCAGCATCCACCAAAGCGTTATATACTTCTTGGCCAGCCCCCATGTCCTCTCCGATACACACTGATCAGAAGCCTCTGCTGCCGCTACGATGGAGGTCTAGGGGACACGATCCCGCGGGCTTGTGAGCCCCGGCCGTGGCCCCACGAGGAGGAGTCAGATCTGGGGGCCGAGTGCCCTGTCTAGGTCCAGCCCGGCCCAATAGCCCCCCACCACCAGCAGCCAGCCACCCGTCTGCAGCGTTCGGGCGTTTAATGCCGAGCAAGGTCGAATACGCTGCCGGTAGGTGCGTCACACACGACTGTAAAGTCCGTCCTCATATATGAGCGCGAGCCGGCAATGCCTATACTGCTAGCAGAAGTGCACTCTGGCAGTTGTAACGAGGTCTGGCCCGTGCACTGGGATGTCTTTCGAGCATTGCGGGTGGCCACCTAGCGCCTGGATCAAGTGGACACAGGTGGTCGATTTTACAGTCTTGTTGGACGCCTTTAATGGCGTATTAGACTTGTGCTTGCGCACTCAATCCCTGAGGCAGGCAGATACTATCACCCGCGGGTAGCGAAAAGCTGCATCTTGCCTTAGCACACGCACGCGCCTAGCGCCTGCCCTACGTGGCCAGACATATCCACAAAGCCCTACAGTTACAGTTACATCGGCTTTCCAGCAAAGACTACCTCTAGTCCTAGTACCACCGCCTAGACCCAAGTCCAGTTCTGGCCCTAACAAAGCCCTACAGGAAACCTAAAAAAATCTGGCAAGGTTGCCCCGCGACTGCACCACGTGGCCAGAGCCACACCTACAGCCTTCAACAGAACGGGAAAAAACTGTACAGCTACATCTTGCCTGAGCGCATCCTCGCCCCGAGCGACTGCCCGGTGTGGCCAGACTGCCCTGGAGAATCGAACAAAAAAAGCAAACTAGAGGAAAGGCAATAAAACGACTTGCCTGAGCACATCCACGCCCCGAGCGACTGCCCGGCGTGGCCAGAAAGCTTGATGTGGATCGTGTCGGTGGGGAGGCCGAACTCGCCAAAGCGCTTGGTGACCTGTGTTTGTGTGTGTGTGCGTGCGTGTGTGTGTGTGCGTGTGCGTGTGCGTTGTGTGCCCCCCCTCCCCCCCCCCCAATCCCCAGCCAACCCCGCCTTTGTGGCTCAGCGCCGTGCCCACAGCGCGGCGCGGGTTCCTTACCTCAATCCCCACAAACACAGCCCCCCTCCCTTACACACATACCGTAGTCACGCTTTGCCTTCCCGCCTAATTAAGTCCGAAAATGTCCCGCAAAGGCTCTGTAAACGTGAAATTAAGTCGAAAACGCCCCGCAAAGGTAAAAAAAGCCCCCAGCAGGATTCGAACCCGGATCAACGCTCTACAGGCCCCGCAAAAAGCCGCCGCAAAGGTAGTGCAGAAACGAAGTTTAGTAAAAAAAACACCCCTCAAAGGCCTAAATTTCCAAATTTAGAGGACCTTTAGTGGACCCCCGGGAAGGCTAAGCGAGACTACGGTGCTACGCCAACATAGGCATCCGACAAGCTGTAAAATTGAGCGCAGACACGTACACCACCACCAGTGCTCCAACCCGCCCAGTGATTTCCTTTTCGGCTCTCCACAGCCATGTGGCTGTACTCCGGCTGTACTTTGACCTTGAGCACAGCTCAACCCATCCAGTGGATTGTTAGTCCAACAAGCCCGCCAGACAGAGCACGTCAACAGCTTCCAAATGACCTATGCATGAGGACAAACGGTCAACGGGAGGTCAACGGTCAACGCGGTCAAAGCATAATCCGGCTGTGGAATAATTGACTAAAAATCCTGAAAAGGAAATCCCTGAACCCGCCTCGTGGCTCAGCGCCGTGCCGACTGCGCGGTGCGCGATCTGAACCTCAACCTCAAAAGAGAGAGAGAGAGAATCTCCACAGACACGCAAGCACACACACCACCACCACCACCGCCACCACCACCAGGCACCTCGCCCAAGTGCCATCCAGGGCACAAAAAAAAACGTGTCTCAGCCGACGGCGCGGTGCGTGTTCTGAACCTCAACCTCAACAGAGAGAGTGAGAGAGAATCTCCACACACACGCACACACACACATGCACACCACCACCACCACCGCCACCACCACGACCAGGCACCCCACCCAAGTGCCTCCCAGGGCACACAAAAAAACGCCTCGTGACTCAGCGCCGCGCCGACTGCGCGGTGCGTGTTCTGAACCTCAACTTCAACAGAGAGAGTGGAAGTCTCCATAGATACGCACGCACATACACCACCACCACCACCACCACCAGGCACCCCACCCAAGTGCCACCCAGGGCACACAAAAAAATATCGTGACTCAGCGTCGTGCCGACGGCGCAGTGCGTGTTCTGAACCTTGATCTCGACAAACACTTGCTCTACCTCCCCCCCCCATACAAAACCAGCATCACCAACACCGCCAAAGCCACCACCGCCACCGCCACCACCACCACCACCACCACTACTATCATCCGCCGCACCACATGTAAAAACAAACTGACCTCGTGGCTGAGCGTCGTGCCGACTGCGCGGTGCGTGTTCTGCACCTCGATCTCGACAAACACTTGCTCTGCCGCGGAGCCGTCGTCTGGCAGCGCAGCCTTGCACATGGGGAGGAGCTTCACGTCGAGACCGTGCTCCAGTCCGTGCGCCTGCGGTGTGTGTGTGTGTGTGTGTGTGTGTTGCAGCGCAGCCTTGCAAATGGGGAGGAGCTTCACATCAAGACCGTGCTCCATTCCGTGCGCCTGCGGTGTGTGTGTGTGTGTGTGTGTGTTGCAGCGCAGCCTTGCACATGGGGAGGAGCTTCACATCGAGACCGTGCTCCAGTCCGTGCGCCTGCGGTGGTGTGTGTGTGTGTGTGTGTGTGTGTTGCAGCGCAGCCTTACAAATGGGGAGGAGCTTCACATCGAGACCGTGCTCCAGTCCATGCGCCTGCGGTGTGTGTGTGTGTGTGTGTGTGTGTGTTGTGTGTGTGTTGTGTGTGTGTGGGGGGGTGGGTGGGTGGGGGGGGCATGCGAGTGTGTGCGTGCGTGCGTGTGCGTGTGCGTGTTTGTGTGTGTGTGTGTCAGTGCAGCCTTGCACATGGGGAGGAGCTTCACGCCCACTCCATGCTCCAATTTTTGCGACTGTAGGGGTATGTGTGTTAGGGTATGTGTGTGTGTGTGTGTGAGTGTGTGTGTTGGTGTGTGCGTGTGTGCGTGTGTGTGAGTGATGTGTGTGTGTGCGCGTGTGTGTCGGCGCATCTTGCGTGTCTCTCTCTCTCTCTCTCACTCTCTCTCTGTGTCAGCGTGGCTGGCCGCTGCAGCAGCATTTTCGACACTCTTCTCTCTCTTGACACACATGAACACACACGCACACACACCTGCTTGGTGACGCAGTGCTGCGCCGCGCCCGAGCGCAGCTCAGCTGCCGGCTGCAGCAGCATTGAAAGTTCAACACACAAACACACACACACACACACACACACACACACACACGGCCACACACACGCGCACACACCTGCTTGGTCACGCAGTGCTGCGCCGCGCCCGGGCGCAGCTCAGCTGCCGGCTGCAGCAGCATTGACAGTTCAACACACAAACACACAAACACACACACACACACACACGCACGCACACACACGCACACACCTGCTTGGTCACGCAGTGCTGCGCCGCGCCCGGGCGCAGCTCAGCTGCCGGCTGCAGCAGCATTGAGAGGTCGATGTTCGCCGCCTTGTGCGATGTCGCGATGAGGTCGGCGTCCTGCTCAAGCATGTCGGCGCGCCCGACCATCTCCTCCACGGTCTGTGTGTGTGTGTGTGTGTGCGTGCGTTCGTGCATGTGTGTGTGTGTGTGTGTGTGTGTTTGTGTACCACCCAGCTATGTGTGTGCGTGTGTGCGTGTGTGTGTTGCATGTGTCGGCGTGCCGGCATGTGTGCGTCAGCACCAGTGATGTCCTTAGCGCCCCCGCAGCCCCCGCAGCCCCCGCTGCGGGGGCAACCCGGGAAATTAGGGGGGGAAACTGTGGGGGCGAATCGCGGGAATTTCGCTCCTAAAAGTGTGAGATTTGACGATTTTCACACTTGTAAGCAAAAAATCGCCTCCTGCGGCGGCAATTTGGCATGTTCCCTCCAATGTTGCGGGGGCAAGCCTGTCCTGTAGGACATGCTCAATTTCCTCGAGGACACCACTGGTCAGCACGTATATCCCTCACCCTGAATCCTGAATCCTGAATCTCACGCTGAATCATGAATCTAAAGCTGAATCATGAATCTAAAGCTGAATCATGAATCTAAAGCTGAATCCCACTCACGCGAAGTCCTCGCGCAGAGCTCCACAGCTCGACCACCATAAAAGACAAACGCAGCCTACTCATACCACACACACGCCCCCCCCCCCACACACGCCCACACACGCACACGCGCATGCACACCCACGCCCACACACGCATACGCACATGCACACCCACGCCCACACACGCCCACGCACACAACACGCACGCACACACGCACACGCACAAACGCGCGCACCCTGAAAGCCATTCCCGCCATGATCTCGCGCAGCTGCTCAGCTCGAACACCACAGAACACACACACGGAGCCTCCAACCACAACACACACATATGGGACAGAGGCAGCGACGCAGCCAGCGGGCGTGCTGTCTATGCGGTGGGCTAGAGGATGAGGCACACATGGTATTTGAGTGCCCTGCCTATGAAGAGGCACGGGTGCAGGCCCACAGCCTGTTTCGGTTCATCCCACGCCCTGAGGAGGCCGATTTAGATGAGCGGATGCGGGAGTTTATGAATCCTCGGTCAGGCCAGGAGAACCCCAGGTTCTGGCACGAGTTGGCTGACTTCTTTGTCGCCTGCTTTAAGACACGCACCGCGTACACAGCAATCATGATGGCAGATGGCATGCTAGGGGTCTTATTTTGACAGCTGCCGGCCTCTTTCCTAGGGTCTAATGCGCCATCAAAGGCGTCCGACGGACTGTAAAATCGACCACATGCATGCGCGCACACACACACGCACAAACACACGCCATAGGCGTCCAGCACACTGTACAATCAGTCACACAAACACACACGCACACAGACGCACGCACCCTGAACCCCAGCCCTGCCATGATGCCGCGCAGCTCCTCGGCGACCATGAAGAAGTAGTTGATGACGTGCTCTGGCTCGCCAGCAAACTTGGCGCGCAGCTCGGGGTCCTGTATGTGTGTGTGTGTGGGGGGGGGTGTTTGCGTGTGCGTGTGTGTGTGTGTGTGTGCGCTCGTGTGTGTGTGTGCGTTTGTGCGTGTTTGTGTGGGTACACGTGTGCATGTGTGTGCGCGTGTGTGTGTGTTTGAGTGTGTGCGTTTGTGTGTGTGTGTGTTCGTGCGTGTGTGTTCCTCTGTAGTTGATGTCGTGCTCTGGCTCGCCAGCAAACTTGGCGCGCAGCTCGGACAGTAGCTGCGCGCCAGATAGACAGTTCGATAGACTGTTCGGATTCACAGTCAAATTCGAATTCAAATTATGGGGGAGGAAAACAAAAAGTCGTATTGTGTCGTTGCGTCTGATGGCTGCTCGCCAGCAAATGTGTGGCACACACAAAACATGCACACACGCACCCGCACATGCGCAAAAGCACACACATAGAAACACACACACACACACACGCCCCCCCCCCCACACACACCTGCGTCGCGATGCCGACCGGGCACGTGTTTGTGTGGCACTGACGCACCATGCTGCACCCGAGCGTGATAAGTGACACACACACACACACACACACCTGCGTCGCGATGTCAACCGGGCACTGGTTCGTGTGGCACTTGCGCGTCATGATGCACTAGAGTGTGATGAGTGACACACACACATGCACACGCACAAACACGCACACACACACACACACACGGACACACAGACACACACACACACACCTGCGTTGCGATGCCGACCGGGCACGTGTTTGTGTGGCACTTGCGCATCATGATGCACCCGAGCGTGATCAGCGGGGTCGTGGAGAAACCAAACTCCTCGGCGCCGAGCAGAGCGCCGATCGCTACGTCGCGCCCGGTGCGCATCTGGCCGTCGACCTTGGGGTGTGGGTGGGTGGGGTGGGGGGGAGGGGCGTGTGTGTGTGTGTGTGTGTGTGTGTTGTTGCTGTGTGCGTGCGTGTGTGTGTGTGCGTGCCTCCCCCCCCTTTCCGCCCTTGCTCCTGTTATTGTCTTGCTCCTTCCTCTCTTCTTTTCTCTCGTTTCTGTCTTTTACCTGCGTCGCGCATCCGCGCTGGTCGTTTGCCACGACCGTCTGGTGGATCTCAGCAAGTATTTCCCCCTGTTTTTCCTTATTTTCTTGCTTAATTCCTGTTTTATTGTTGTTCTCAAGAATAATACTCTTTATATTATTCTCTTAACCGTACGCGCGGTTAGCCTTCGCGAATATGTATTGTTCTGTACCCCCCCACGAAGCTGGAAACGATAAAAAAAACGCGTTTTTTCGATTTTTGACGTCAAATCGACTGAAAACGACGAGAAACACCCCGCGCGGACGATTAAACAATGTTTTGATTTGTACCCCCCCGCGAAGGCTAACCGCGCGTACGGTATTCTTAAACTGCAAACTGGTGCGCCGTGCGTCGGCGCTGGTCGTTTGCCACGAGCGCCGGGTGCGTCACAGCCAGGCAATCCTTTGCACGCTTGTCCGGCTTTGCCCTGTATCTTTGTCAGTCGACTTTCTTCAGTCATCTCTTCCTCTTCTTCTATTTCTTCCGTTGCTTCTCTGCCTACTCCCCCCCCCCCTCCCCTCCCCCCCTTCGCACCTGCAGCGTCGTGCGCCCGCGCAGGTCGTTTGCCACAAGCGTCCGGTGCGTCTCTGGAAGTCTTTTCACTGCGTTTCCCCCCCACGTCTTTGCACCTGCAGCGTCGTGCGCCCGCGTAGGTCGTTTGCCACGAGCGTGTCGGATGCGTCTCAGCAAGTTTTTCCCCGCTTGTTTTCCCCTTTTTATCATTATTGTCTTCTTCCATGCAATTATTCACTTCTTCTCCTCAGTCTCCCCGTCCACGTCTTCGCACCTGCAGCGTCGTGCGCCCGCACAGGTCGTTTGTCACGAGCGTCTGGTGGGTCTCAGCGAGGCCTTCCTTATGTTTATTCGATTTGTTTCGATTTGTTTTTATGCCGTTTAATTGTTGCTGCTGTTGCCTTTCCCCGATCCCTGTCCATTTTCCTCCCTTCCCACTCAAACACACACCTGCAGCGTCGTGCGCCCGCGCAGGTCGTTTGCCACGAGCGTCTGGTGCGTCTCAGCGAGGCCCAGTTCCCACGGAAGGCCCGCGTGCTTGATCGAAGACCACTTAGCAGCGCCGGTGCCGCCGTCGTGGCCGGAGATGAGGACGTGGTCGGCGTGTCCCTGTGTGTGTGTGGGTGGGTGTGGGGGGTGCGTGTGTGTGTGTGTGTGTGTATGCTTGATCGAAGACCAATTAGCAGCGCCGGTGCCGCCGTCGTGGCCGGAGATGAGGACGTGGTCGGCGTGTCCCTGTGTGTGTGCACACGCGTGTGTCGGGAGGGGTGTGTGTGTGCGTGTGTGTGTGTGTGTGTGTGTGTGTGTGTGCGTGCTTGATCGAAGACCACTTAGCAGCGCCGGTGCCGCCGTCATGTCCGGAGATGAGGACGTGGTCGGCGTGCCCCTGCGTGTGTGTGTGTGGGGGGGGAGGGTGCGTGTGTGTGTGCGTGCGTGTGTGTGTGTGCTTGTGCACTGTGTGTGTTCGTGTGTACGTGTGTGTGTGTGTGTGTGTGTGTGTGTGTGTGTGCATGCTTGATCGAAGACCACTTGGACCGCCGTCGTTAACGTAGGCACCCGCGACATTAGGTTGACCCTATAATGCAAGTTACAAGTACCACGGGGTTTCCAGCTAAGCAGGCTACTCTTCTACTAGAGACACCCGCCGAAACTCCAGCACACTGATGTACTAGAGTACCGCCGGCTCTCGGCTGATAGACTACCACTCCTATAATAAAAAGGCAAAAATCGTGATTGCGGGCATCAAACTGATTATAACAGACCAAAGCCCCCCTGCAGATGATTCAGCAATTGCCCCCCCCCCGCAAATCCCCACACCTCCACACTTGTGTTCACACCTTAACCACACCCGACGCGACGACGCCCACGCCGTTCTCGGAGACGAGCTTGACAGAAACGCGCGCGGCCGGGTTGGATGACTGAAAGGGAGAAGAGGTTGGGCAGGAGGGGCAGAGGTAGGTGGAAATGCGTATGAGGGCGGGTCACATGCAGAGTCGATCAAAAGTTGCATGCAGAGGCATGCATGCGTGCACACTTAAAACGGGCTTGAGAGACACACGCGCCGTCGGGTTGGACGCCTGCATGGGAGAAGAGGGGTCGCCAGACAAGGCATGGGTGCACGTGCGAGCGCCTAGAGCTGGTAAACTGGCAGAAAGAAAAAAATGCGACGGCAAAGGAGGGAGGGGTGGGCAGACGGGGGAGAGGTAGGTCCGAACGCGCGTTGCGGGTGTGCGCCAGACTCTGACAGTTGACCAGACGTGGCATGCAGAGGCATGCAACTACAACACCCGAGGCACCCTCCGAAGAAACCCGGAGCGCCCTCCGCTGCCGACCCGAACATGCCGCCCCAAAGCAGGGTTCGCTTAGCGCCTTTTATGACTGGTTCTGACTTGGTGATTTTAGTGGGTTGTTTAACCGCATTTATGGCAGGTGTATTCGGTTTTTTCCAAGCAGATCTTAAACGTGTTATCGCCTTAAGTACATGCAGCCAATTGGGGTATATGATGGTTAGTGTGGGTTTAGGGGAATACGGAGCGGGAAAACGCACCTTGAGGTCGTAGATCAGCTGCGCCAGGTCCTCGATAGAGTAGATGTCGTGGTGGGGCGGCGGGGAGATGAGGCCGACACCGGCTGTGGAGTTGCGCGTCTTCGCAATGTCGCCTTGGACCTGTGAGGGTGTGTG
The DNA here is from genome assembly GCA_016618255.1 of Chlamydomonas sp. UWO 241. NCBI lineage: Eukaryota > Viridiplantae > Chlorophyta > Chlorophyceae > Chlamydomonadales > Chlamydomonadaceae > Chlamydomonas > Chlamydomonas priscui. Next base: position 130,761 of record VFSX01000018.1, on the reverse strand, counting down.
TGTGTGCGTGTGCGTGTGCGTTGTCGCTCTCGCCCGGCTGCGCGCCGCGCCTCTAAAGGAAATATACAAGGCGTTGGTTAGCTGGACATAAGGAAGCCTTTTTATTGAAGCCGTACAGCAGCCTTATCTTGTGGCCAGGCAGCTGGCCAGGCAGCTCGCCCTGATGCGCGCCCCGCCTCTATAGGAATGAGACAAGGCCTTGTTTTACTGGACTCAAGGAGGCCTTTTCGTTAAAGCCTGGGTGCAGCCTGACCTTGCGGTCAGGCAGCTCGCCGCCCTCGCCCGGCCTCTGTAGGAATGAGACAAGGCCTTGGTAAACTGGACATAAGGAAGCCATATTGGTTGAAGCCTTCTTAAGAAAGCCTTATTGCAGCCTAACCTTGCGGCCAGGCAGCTTGCCACCCTCGCCCAGCTTCATGGGAATGATTTAAGGCCTTGGTTAACTGGACACAAGAAAGCCTTTTTATTGAAGCCTTCTTAAGAAAGTCCGAGTGCAGCCTCACCTTGCGGCCAGGCAGCTCGCCCTGATGCGCGCCCCGCCTCTCTAGGAGTGATACAAGGCCTTGGTTAACTGGACATAAGAAAGCCGCAGCTGTGACTAAGTCACAGCAAACAAACACAAGCTAAGCTTCCTTAGAGAAAGCTTCCTTAGTCACGAATTAACAGGATGAGTTACGGAAGGGAGCCAGGTATAACCTGGCTCCTTAGTTCCACCTTAGTGTGAACTGAGCTATAAGCAGAAACTCTAGTTTCCTGCTCGTCTACGATCTTAAGATCTACGATTAAACAGGAAACTGTACAAAGCCTTCTCAAGAAAGCCAGAGTGCAGCCTTCGCACGAAAGCCTCCTATTGAAGCCTTCTTAAGAAATCCTCCTATTGAAGCCTTCTTAAGAAAGCCTTATTGCAGCCTTACCTCGTGGCCAGGCAGCTCGCCCTGCCTCTCTATAGGAATGATATAAGGCCTTGGTTAACTGGACATAAGGACGCCGTATTGAGGCCTTCTCAAGAAAGCCTTATTGCAGCCTTGGATTGCGACCAGGCAGCTCTCCGCCCTCGTCGGCTTTGCACCCCGCCTATACACACCTCATTTTCAAGCCCTGCTTGCAAAAGGATCGCCTCGGCCGGGTTTGAGATTGGGGAGTGAGCCTTGGGGCCCGGGTTGGGCCATAATTTCCCCAAGATCCTGAGAGGAAACCCTGATCGCAACCTTACCTTGCGGCCAGGTAGCTCGCCGCTCTTGCCCGGCCTCTACAGGAATGAGACAAAGCCTTGGTTTACTGGACATGACAGTAACAGTTACATCGGCTTTCCAGCGAAGACTACCGACATAAGGAAGCCGTATTGCAGCCTTCTTAAGAAAGCCTTATTGCAGCCTTACCTTGCGGCCAGGCAGCTCACCGCCCTCGCCCGGCTTCGCGCCCTGAGACACCTATTTGTGCACGGAGGGGGGGGGGGGAAGGGGTCAGCGCAGCTTTGGATTAACATGGCGAGGGGGGGGGGGGAGAGGAAGGCAGGCAGGGAGGCAAGAGAGGCAGGGAGGAAGGGGGAGGAGGCACATAGCGTAGCAAGCAGCGCCCGCCTTCGCGCCCTGAGCAACCTATGTGTGCAAGTCTTCCCAGCCGTTTCAATTGTTTTAAACTTTCCCCCACACTTCACACAACCCCACACTTTTCCCCACCTTGATCTGCAGCTCGGCTGTGTTGGTCAGGTAGTACGCTGACACGCCAAAGCAACCGCTACCAATCTGCTTGTTTTATTCCCTTTTCCAAGCCTCCCATTTCCAGAATTCCCCCCACACTTCACACAACCCCACACTCCTCCACACCTTGATCTGCAGCTCAGCCGCGTTGGTCAAGTAGTACGCAGTAACAGTAACAGTAACACGGGGTTTCCAGCTAAGCAGGCTACTCTTCTACTAGAGACACCCGCCGATACTCCAGCACACTTAAGTACTAGAGTACCGCCGGCTCCCGGCCGATAGACTACCGCTCCCGCCGGCTAGACTACCCCAAACAGCGGTCTCTGAGAGACATGTCTGGCAAGGAGCATATAGGAGAGGACCTTCCTCAGGGTCACAGTAGTGGCCTTGTGGCCAGTCAAGCCGGCAGAGCCGACTGGCGCTGACTGGAACGGTCCCCGCCTGGCAGTGCATGGCTGTCCAGCTCTCGTTTGCATGGGGCTCAGCCGGCGCCCCATGCCTCATGCATGGCCAGGTCCCACCCTCCAGGGGTGCATGGACGACAGAGTTGTCATGGAGGCTGCCTGAAGACCTTCCAACGCCAGTCACCGGCAGACGAGCGACCCCGAGGATGAGCGCGGTGACGAACGCTGCGATTGGTGAAGCGGATTTACTCTGTGTTGCCTCGGCGGTCGCCACCGCTGAAGCCGTGATGGTAGCCCGCCTCCACGGGCGGCCATCTTGACCAATGTCCAGCATGCATTGACGGGCGCCAGCTCCTCCGCTCGTCGATCCACTCGTCGAGATCGCTGCCGCATGGCGTGCTGCATGGGGGGAGGATAAGGGCCGTCTCCCAGCACGGGCCGCGGCAGCGCCGCGGCTACTCGCCAAGCCATGGCAGCGCTGGGCAAGCCGCTCCTGAAGTATTCCACCGAGGGGCAGTCTAGCAGGAGCCGGGTCAGTCGTATTTTACCCCGCTCGTCAGCGGCACGGAGTTCCTTGTCACCAGCAGCGCCGCATTGCTGGGTCCAGGGCTCGGCGACGAGAACGCGCCTCCGTTAATCGAGCCCCAATAATCGAGGTAGTACGCAGACACGCCAAAGCGCCCACTACCAATCTGCTTATATTGTTTTCCCTTTTCCAAGCCTCCCATTTATAAAATCTCCCCCGCACTCCACACAACCCCACACTCCTCCACACCTTGATCTGCAGCTCAGCCGCGTTGGTCAGCTAGTACGCAGACACGCCAAAGCGCCCACTTCCAATCTGCTTATGGTATCCCCATTTCTAAGCCTCCCATTTATAAAATCTCCCCCGCACTTCTCACAACCCCACACTCCTCCACACCTTGACCTGCAGCTCGGCCGCGTTGGTCAGGTAGTACGCAGACACGCCAAAGCGACCGCTGACAATCTGCTTGTTTTATCCCCTTTCCCAAGCTCCCATTTATAAAATCTCCCCCACATTTCACACAACCCCACACCCCTCCACACCTTGATCTGCAGCTCGGCCGCGTTGGTCAGGTAGTACGCAGATACGCCAAAGCGCCCGCTGGCAATCTGCTTGATCGCAGAGCGCAGCGGGTTGGTCTTGCCCTCCGGGGTCTTTGCGAGGCGGCGTGAGTTCTCGCCGCCCTCGCCAGAGTTGGACTTGCCTGCGCGCATGGGGGAGAAAAAGGGTCAAGCATGCAATGGTGTCAAGAAGTGTGGGAGTGGGGAGTTGTTTCTTGTATGTGTGCATGGGTCGGTCTTTTGCCCTCCGGGGTCTGTGCGAGGCGGCGCGAGTTCTCGCCGCCCTCGCCCAAGTTTGACTTGCCTGCATGGGAGAGGAGTGTGTGCGTGTGCGTGTGCGTGTGTGCGTGTGCGTGTGCGTGTGTGTGCTATGTGTGTGTGCGTGTGTGCGTGTGTGTGTGTGTGCGTGTGCGTGTGTGTGTGTGAAGTCCTTTTCAACTTCAGCGCGAGTGTGAGCGCTGCGTGGTTGTTTTTAGCCAAGGATCGAAACGCAATCGAAACGAATACCGTAAACGATATCTTTCTCTTCATGTTATTTATCTAAGCATTACAACAGAGTCCTGGTTGTGAGGGGACCGGATGCCTGCCCATCGTGTTCATCGCGAGCGCCGTGGTCGATTTTACAGTCCGTCAGACGCCTTTTGCGCCGTCGGACACCGTGTGCGTCTCGAGGTAGACCAAATCCGTTCGACATTGCACGTGGGTGTGAGTACAGTGCATTCCCACCCCATGGTGGGTGCGGCAGGCTGTGTGGATTTCACACACACCGCCCATCGTTTTCATCGCGAGCGCGAGCGTCGTGTGCGTCTCTATCGAGGTCCGAGTCGAACGAACATCGCGCGTGGGTGTGGAGGATAATGTGGGTGTGACTTCAAGTGTGGACCAAAAGTGTGGAACCACACCCACCGCCCATCGTGTTCATCGCGAGCGCGAGCGCCGTGTGCGTCTCGAGGGAGACCCGAGCCGTGCCATCATCGCACGTGGTGGGTGTGACAACACGTGTGGATAAAAAGTGTGGAATCCAGACCCACCGCCCATCGTGTTCATCGCGAGCGCAAGCGCCATGTGCGTCTCTAGCGAGATCCGAGTCATATGATCATCACGTGTGGATGTGGAGTGTGAATAATGGGTGTGGAATAAATATCATGAAATTTATTGAATACAAATGTGCAGTCCACACCCACCGCCCATCGTGTTCATCGCGAGCGCGAGCGCCGTGTGTGTCTCGAGCGAGATTGAGCCGTACGACATCGCGCCCGTCACAAAGCGCTTGACGATCGTGGCCGCCGGCTCAACCTCCTCGAGGGGCACGTGCTGGGCGGTGGACTTGAAGCGGAGGAGGCCGCGCAGGTGCACCTGGGTTGCGTGTGCGTGTGCGTGTGTGTGTGTGTATGTGTGTGTGTGTGTGTGTGTGTGTGTGTGTGTGTGTGCAGAGTGAGAGCGAGGGAAGAAGAGACAGGGGAAGGGGAGAGAGAGATACAGAGAGAGAGGCAGAGGGAGAGAGGGAGAGAGATACACCCACACCGAGGGAGAGAGAGAGGGAGGTCGAGAGAGTGCGGTGGACCTGAAGCGGAGGAGGCCGCGCAGGTGCACCTGGGGTGTGTGTGTGTGTGAGTGTGTGTGTGTGTGTGTGTGTGTGTGTACGGTGTGAGAGCGAGGGAAGAAGAGACAAGAGGGGGGACAGAGAGAGACAGAGAGAGAGGGAGGCGGAGGGGAAGAGGGAGACAGAGATACACACGCACCAAGGGAGAAAGGGAGGGAACGAGAGAGAGGGCAGTAGACTTGAAGCGGGGGAGGTCGCGCAGGTGGCCCTGTGCGACCGGGCACACATTCAAACATTCAAACATTCAAACATTCAAACATTCGTACCCCAACCACCGCAGGTGCACCTGTAGGGTGTGGATGGGTGTGTGAGTGAGAGAGTGCGAGAGGGAAGCAGAGAGAGAGACAGAGAGAGAGGGGGGGGGGGTGACAGAGAGGGAGAGAGAAAGAGGGGGGGAGAGAGCAGGGAGAAGGAGAGATGCGCTGAGTTAATGCGGTGGTTTGCACGATGCACGCGTGTGTACGCTCCCCACCCATCCATCACACCCACCCTACCGCATTGCCAACGCTTGAGGCGTCGCCGCGGGCGCTTCAACCACCTGAGGCGTCGCCTGAGGCGGACCCCCGGTCGCTTCAGGCGCCGCCTTGGGCCTCAGGCATCGCCTTTGGCGTCACCCGACTGCATCGGGCGCCATCCCGACGGCGTCAGGCGTTATGACCGCGTTCACTTGCGTGCCCCAGGAGTGGGATTGTGGTAGGGACCCCACAACCATCTGCTGCAACAGTTTTGTGCTGAGAGAGGGAGGGGGAGAGAGAGATAGGGAGAGGGGGAGAGAGGGGGGGAGAAGTGGAAAGAGAGAGATAAAGCGGGTTTGTGCAAGTGCATGTAAGCTCCCCACCCATATATATCCACCCCACGACCCAGGAGTGGGATTGTGGTAGGGACCCCACACCCCACTTTTTTCTACCCTACACCCACCTGCTGCGACAGCTTCGTGTTGACAGCGGAGAACTGGCGGTACAGCTCAGCGTCGTTGGTGCCGACCTGTGAGGCAGACGGCGGTTGGTAGCTGCTAGTTGTGAGTCACCAAATCTGCATAGCCGGTGGCGACAACTATCCGTGCAGCTCAACAAGGTGTGCACTGAAAACAGGCAAGGCTTGTTGACACGGTTAACAATGCTTGCCATCACTACTTTAATCACAGAGAAGCAATCAGCTTCTCTAGTCCACAAGCATGGCCTTATTGCCCTCGTCAGGGCTTCGAGCACGGCTTGTAGCCATAATTAGTTCAATCACGAAAATCAATCATCTTATCTAGTCAACAAGCCTAACTTCCCTCAACTGCTTGTCTAAGAGCATCACAGAGAAACTGTCAAGGAAATCAACCCACCGCCGCCTGGTAGGCTGGCGCTTGCGTGGCCTTTCGGGATCTCCTAGTCGAGCCCCCCCTAGACATTTAGTCTAGGCCGTAGCTCACGCCACGGGGTCCTCCGGGTGCATACGTGCAATACTCACCGCCACCTGCAGCTTTGCGATCGCCTCTGGGTCGTTCATGTGCTTCTCAGAAGTGGGGCTCGAGCGGTAGTGGTAAAGGATCCCCACTCTGCAAAGAGCGCCTGGGCGCAGCCCCAGGTCTTGTACCGCAGCAGCAGCAGCAGATCACGGAGCAACTGTAAAGGAAATCAACCCACCGCCGCCTGAAGCTTTGCGATTGCCTCTGGGTCGTGCATGTGCTTCTCAAAAGTGGGCCCGGAGCGGTAGGGGTAGGGGATCCCCACTCTGCAAAGAGCGCCTCCCCACTCTGCAAAGAGCGCCTGGGCGCAGCCCCAGGTCTCCTACCGCAGCAGCAGCAGATCTCGGAGCAACTGTAAAAGAAATCAACCCACCGCCGCCTGAAACTTTGCGATCGCCTCTGGGTCGTGCATGTGCATTTCAAAAGTGGGCCCGGAGCGGTAGGGGTAGGGGATCCCCACTCTGCAAAGAGCGCCTCCCCACTCTGCAAAGAGCGCCTGGGCGCAGCCCCAGGTCTCCTACCGCAGCAGCAGCAGATCACGGAACAACTGTAAAGGAAATCAACCCACCGCCGCCTGAAGCTTCGCTATCGCCTCTGGGTCGTTCATGTGCTTCTCAGAAGTGGGGCCAGAGCGGTAGTGGTAGTCGCCTGGGTTGGGGAGCGCATTGGCGTCCGCGGTGCCCTGTGGGAACTTGTTGCCATACGCAAGGTCGTGGAGGTACAGCGCGTCTGTGCCGATCTGCGCAAGTGTGGGGGGGCGTGTGTGTGTGTGTGTGCGTGCTTGTGTGTGTGTGTGTCTGCGGTGCCTTGTGGGAGCTTGTTGCTGTACGCGGGGTCGTGGAGGTGCAGCGCGTCGGTGCCGATCTGCGCAAGTGTGTGTGTGGGGGGGGGCGTGTGTGTGCGTGTGTGTGTGTGTGTCTACGGTGCCCTGTGGAAGCTTGTTGCCATACGCGAGGTCGTGGCGGTACAGCGCGTCTGTGCCAATCTGCACAAGTGTCCGTGCTTGTGTGTGTGTGTGTGTGTGTCTGCGGTGCCCTGTGGGAGCTTGTTGGTGTACGCGGGGTCGTGGAGGTACAGCGCGTCGGTGCCGATCTGCGCAAGTGTGTGTATGGGGAGGGGTGTGCGTGTGTGTGCGTGTGTGTCTGTGTGTGTGTCTGCGGTGCCCTGTGGGAGCTTGTTGCCATACGCGAGGTCGTGGCTGTACAGCGCGTCTGTGCCAATCTGCGCAAGTGCGTGTGTGGGGGGGGCGTGTGTGTGCGTGCTTGTGTGTGTGTGTGTGTGTGTGTGTCTGCGGTGCCCTGTGGGAGCTTGTTGCTGTACGCGGGGTCGTGGAGGTACAGCGCGTCGGTGCCGATCTGCGCATGTGTGTGTGTGTGCGTGTGTGTGCGTGTGTGTGTGTGTGCGTGTGTCTGCGGTGCCCTGTGGGAGCTTGTTGCCATACGCGAGGTCGTGGCGGTACAGCGTGTCTGTGCCAATCTGCGCAAGTGTGTGTGGGGGGGGGGGGCGTGTGTGTGCGTGCTTGTGCGTGCTTGTGTGTGTGTGTGTGTGTGTGTGTGTGTCTCCCTGGGCCGCCCACTCCCTGGGCCGCCCACTCCCTGGGCCGCGGTCGCGGTCGCGAGTCATGGCGGTCGGCCCATGTGAGTCGCCGTCGCCCATCCCCCCTCATCGCCCCGCCCCCCCCCCGTCGACTGCCGCCTATGTACTGCGGCCCACCCTGGACTATCCACCATCGTCACCGCCCGAAGGGGGCAGCTTCAGCGAGCCGAGCAACCTCTTCCACAGTCCCAATCCTTATCCTGTCGCAGAGCCAGTCCCATGCCCTCGCCAGCGCCGAACAGCTCCTCGGCAGACTGTCGACCGCATCATGGACCGCCCCGCCACCGCCTGACGCCGAGCAGATTCTTGGCCGCGACCCACTGCGGCGCCACGACACCATGCACCACAGAGAACCTCACCTTGCCATGATCCCCCCTTCAGCACCCTTCACTCCCCCTGACACGCTCCAAACTACACAGTCCAACTCTTCCCCACCGTTACCCACCCACAGTCGACCACCCACCCACGCTTTCACCCCCACATGGAGCTCGCCGTCCCATGTGCGCGCCATGCAGGCCCATGCACCCCCGCCCCATGCACCTCCCCAGCCCCCCCGCGCACGCTGACCCCATGCTGGCAATCCAGGCTGGCAATCCCTCCTCACCCCCCCCCCCCATCCGTGAGCGCACACGCGCACGCGCACTCCCCCCTAGCCTCCCACGCCTCCTCCGACCCCTCCCAACCCCCCTCCCTCTCCCCCCTCGCCTCCCACGCCTCCTCCGATCCCTCCCACGCCTCCTTTGATCCCCCCACGCCCCCCCTGATGCCTCCCCTGATCCTTCCCACGTCTCCTCCGATACCCCTGATGAACCCTCACCTGACCCCCCCCGATGCCTCATCTGACCCCTCCCACGCCCCTTCCAAACCCCCCTTTCCCGTCTACCGAGCCCCTATCCCAGGCCCGCCTGCCTTCGTCCGTCGCGCATCGAGTTCATCGGTCCAAGGAGCTGATCCGACGTCCTCATGGCCTGCCCAACGAAAACTCAGTCTAGTAGGCCGCGGCCGAACGGATCTAGTAGTTGCGGCGACGTTTACATTGCACGACGGACAACCCCGACTATCGCCCATGGAATTAATCGGCCCATGGGGAGATGATACGCTGCGATTGAAGTTGAAGTTGGTTAGCCAGAGTGGCAACCCAAGTTGTAGTTGGTTGGCCAGAGTGGCAACCCTAGTTGAAGTTGGTTGGCCAGAGTGGCAGCCCCCCCCAGACCCCCCCAAACCAAGGATACTATCCACTCGATTCAGGCGCTGGTCGGTCACCCGCTATTCGAAAGACATCCCAGTGCACGGGTCAGACTTCGTAACAATTGCCGGGGTGTATTGCTGTTAGTAGTACAGGCATTGCCGGTGCATGCGGACGGCCTCATGTAACGCTTGGTTGGTTGGTTGGTTGGGTTGTGTGTGTGTGTGTGTGTGTGTCTGCGGTGCCCTGTGGGAGCTTGTTGCTGTACGCGGGGTCGTGGAGGTACAGCACGTTGGTGCCGATCTGCGCAAGTGTGTGTGGGGGGGGAGGAGGGGTGTGTGCGTGTGTGCGTGTGTATCTGTGTGTGTGTCTGCGGTGCCCTGTGGGAGCTTGTTGACCTACGCGAGGTCGTGGCGGTACAGCGCGTCTGTGCCAATCTGCGCAAGTGCGTGTGTGTGAGGGGGGGGGGGCGTGTGTGTGTGTGTGTGTGTCTGCGTCTGCGGTGCCCTGTGGGAGCTTGTTGCCGTACGCGGGGTCGTGCAGGTACAGCGCGTCTGTGCCGATCTGCACAAGTGTGGGGACGTGTGTGTGTGTTGGGGGCAGTGTGTGCGTGTGTCTGCGTCTGCGGTGCCCTGTGGGAGCTTGTTACCGTACGCGGGGTCGTGCAGGTACAGCGCGTCTGTGCCGATCTGCGCAAGTGTGTGTGTGTGTGTGTGTGTGTGCGCGTGTGTGTGTGTGTGTGCATGTGTGTGTGTGTGGGGGGGGGGGGGGAGGGGCATCATCACACACAATACACACCACACGCACACACACACGCATGCACGCACACGCACTCATACTCACACTCACACGCACACGCACTCACACTCACACGCACACGCACACGCACTCACGCACACACACACACACATACGCACACACGCACACACACACACACACACACGCACACGCACACGCACGCGCACACACACGCACACGCACCTGCTCAAAGCCCACGCCCCCGATGCGCGTCGCCGTGCCGACAAAGCACTCGTCCACGACCTCTCTCCCGATGCCCAGCGCCTCGAAAATCTGCGCGCCCTTGTACGACGCCAGCGTGGAGATGCCCATCTGCGGTCCAGGGTTAAGGGTTTGGGGTTCCGGGCATTCAACACACAAATGGCGGTTGGAAGCGCGGTGGTTGGAAGCGTGGTGGTTGGTGGTTGGCGGTTGGGTGATTGGCGGTTGGAGGGTTAAGAGGTTGGGCTTATGATGCCAAGGGCCTCGAAGATCTGCGCGCCCCTGTACGACGCCAGCGTGGAGCTGTCCATCTGCGTTCAAACTTCGACTCAAAACACAGATTCAAATATTTGAGTGGTGATTGGGGACCTGGGGGTCGGGGTGTTGTCTGCATTCAGACACAAATGGCGGTTAGGAAGTTGGGCGGTTGAAACGATGTGCGCCCTTGTACGATGCCAGCGTGGAGATCCCATCTGCATTCAAACATCACTTAAAAAACAGGTTCAAGCACGACTGGTGGGTTGGGTGTTGAGAGGTTGTCTGCATTCGAAACGAAATGGCGGATCGACGTTGGGTGGTTGACGATCTGCGCGCCCTTGCACGGCGCCAGCGTGAGGGTGCACATGCGTGCATTTTAACACGACTGGCACATGCCAACACGGATGCAAACACGTACCGACTTGCCGCCCCTTTCCCCCCCTGAACAAAATAACCAACACAATAACCGACAAAACAACCGACATAAACGGACCTTGGCCATCGTCTTGAGCGCGGTGACGCCGATGCCCTTGACGTACGACTTGGCGCACCCCCAGTGCATAAAAACTGACAAAACAATCGACAAATAACCGACAACAGAACCGACAGAATAACCGACAGACACGGACCTTGGCCATTGGCTTGAGGACGCCGACGCCCATGCTCCTTGATGTATGATTAACCGCCCCCTTCCCTCCCCAAGTAAAATAACCGACAATATAACCGACAGAAACGGACCTTGGTCATCGTCTTGAGCTCGGTGACGCCGATGCCCTTGATGTACGACTTGGCGCACCCCAGTACAAAAAAACTTGCAAAATAACCGACCAATAACCTACAAACAACCAACAACCGACAGAAACGGACCTTGGCCATCGTCTTGAGGACGCCGACGCCAATGCCCTTGATGTAAGACTTGGCGAGGTCGTCCGTGGTCTTGGAAGCGGGGAGCCTGCCATCGGCCTGTGAACGTGATCGGTGTTGTCCAGGGATCAGAAGGGTTGAGGAAAAGGGGTCGGAAGGGGGGTCACAAGCAGCAGCAGCAGCAGCAGCAGCAGCAGCGGCAGCAAGAACGACAACAACAGCAAGACAGCAGCTAGAACAGCGGCGGCGGCGCCGGTGACGGCCCAAGGTCGATGATGGTGATGGATGCCACAGTCCGGGACACTTCTGCAGAGGCGTGTACGACCGTGCTCGGCACGTATGGCCCGAGCACCTTGATGAAATGGCTGACTGGTGTAACTGGCAGGTATGGACTGCGACAGCAGCAGCAGCGGCAGAGCAGCAGAAGCAGCGGCAGCAGCAGCAGCAGCAGCGGCAGAGCAGCAGCAGCAGCAGCGGCAGAGCAGCAGCAGCAGCAGCAAGAGCGACAACAACAGCAATAAGAACAGCGGCGGCGCCGGTGACGGCCCCATGCAGGTTTGGGTCGCACTTGCAGCGCGAAGATCGGCTCGTACGCGAGGTAGGGCAGCAAGAATACCCGCTAGGTTGGCCCCCTAGGTAGGCCCAGAATACCCCTATGTATTGTGCCTGGTATGAGCGGTCAAAGTTGCTGGAGCCGGTGCTGAGCTGTAGTATACAGCCTTATCATGCACTCATTGATGCACCATTGAGCAGAACACACATTGAATAGAACACAGATGAACAGAGCACACAGTTGATACTTTTCTAAGACTTGCAACAACTGTCCTATGCCTGTCCTATTTCCTTCGTTGGAGATCCTACTATTTCCTTCAGTGCGCCTATAAGAGCCCCTCCCCTGACCCACAGCCACTCTCAGATGCTGTCTCTGTCAGTCCTGACTCCAGACCACTGCTCTGCTTGTCTGTCTGGTCAGGTGAGTGCTTTGCCCATCTATTGCCACAGCATGCATGTCCTGGGAGGAATGCATGCCTAGCCTGCTCTCTCTTCAGAGAGCCTGTAACTCTCAGACGCTGTCTCTGTCAGCCCTGACTCCAGACCACTGCTCTGCTTGTCTGTCTGGTCAGTCCCTTATCCCTCAGCAGCCGGGACATAAATAATAACTAAAATCATTCCCAGGGGACACTGGCTGGCAGGTATGGCCGACAGATATGGACCGCACCTGCAGCGCGAAGATCGCCTCGTACGCCAGGTAGGGGCACACCGCGTCGCAGCCGTACGAAATCAGCAGGCAGAACTGCTGCACCTGTGTGCGTGTTGGAGAAAGGTGTGGTGTGCGTCAGCGTGAGAACCAGCTGTGATGCAGCTGAGTCGTACGCCATGATCAGTGGTTCCCCCGCAAGCCGTGTACCGCTCGAGGCCGGATTTCCCATTTCCCAGAAAAGCATCCCACACTTGGTGCAAGAGTGCACGAAGGAGTGCGTTGGAAAGGCCTCGCCGATAGCAGCACAGCGGCATGCGGTGCGTGGACACCCGGCATGTATTGCGCCTGGTATGAGCGGTCAAAGTTGCTGGAGCCGGGAAATAAATAATCACGAAAATCGTTCCCAGGGAGCACTGTCTAAGCCGTGCGCCAAGAGCAGGCGGGACTGCAAAGCCTTTGTGTGTTGCAAGGGGGAGGGGGGAGGGGAGGTGTCCATGGCCGTGCCCGCAAACTACCGTAGTGATCCATGTACTTCACGGCTAGATAGTTCACGGCAGCGCCTTTGACCGCGAATAGCGAGTCCGTGGAGCAAGCCAGCGCAACTAAACGCGATGGACTGTTCACACCCCACACCGAGACCCGATCCGTCGCGTTTTTTTTGCGCTGGCTTGCTCCACGGACTCACTGTTCGCGGTCAAAGGCGCTGCCGTGAACTATCTAGCCGTGAAGTACATGGATTACTACGGTACTGCTGCCGCGGCTTATGCAGGCGTGCGCGCCATCTGTCTGGTCATGTTGGCCGCATGCAGCACCGCAGTCAGCCAGGCACAAGTTTATGCTGCCGCCGCCACCGTTGCCGCCGCCGCCGCCGCTGCCTACTGCACGCGTGCACGCCATCTGTGGCCCTGACAGCCGCACGCATCGCTGTAGTGATCCACACACCACGGGGCCCTTGCCAGGGAACTTGGAGCGCACGTGTAAAACCTGTAAATCCAGTGACCCACGCACGCAACCGCCGCACCTCGCGCGGCTCGCCCGACTCGACGATGATCGCTGCGCGAGAGCGCTTCTTGCCCTGAGGTGAGGGGCAAGGATACAGGCACAGGCACATGTTTGGAAACAGGACAGATTCATTTTCGGGCTGGCTAGGATACGAGCTGCGGAGAGCGCTCTTGCTCTGCTGGAACACAGGCGCAGGCACAGGCGTGAGTTCTGGACAGCCGGGGCGTTGTTGAGTGTAGGCGGGCGGGCGGGCGGGCGGGCAGTCAGTCAGTCAATCAGTCAGTCAGTCAGTCGGTCAGCCAGTCAGCCAGTCATTCAGCCAGGCAGCAGGGCAGCCAGGCAGACGGGCAGACGGGCAGACAGGCAGCCATGCCACATGCAGCCCCTCACCTGGATGAGCCAGTGGTGCACGCGCAGGCTCAGGTTCAGGGCACAGACACATGCATAGGTAGGTAGGTTAAGTTGGCGGGGCAGGCGGGCGGGCGGGCGGGCAGGCGGGCGGGCAGCCATGCCCCATGCAGCCTAAGACTCGCACCTGGAACAGCCAGTGGTGCACGCGCAGGCTCAGGTTCAGGGCACAGACACATGTATAGGTAGGTAGGTTAAGTTGGCGGGGCAGGCGGGCGGGCGGGCGGGCGGGCAGCCATGCCCCATGCAGCCTAAGACTCGCACCTGGAACAGCCAGTGGTGCACGCGCAGGCTCAAGTTCAGGGCACGGACACATGCATAGGTAGGTATGTTGAGCTGGTGGAGCAGGCGGGCAGGCAGGCGAGCGGGCGGGGGGGTGGGCGGGCGGGCAGCCAGGCAGCTATGCCCATGCATCTCACCTGGATGAGCCAGTGGTGCACGCGTCCTGCCGCGAGGATGGGGCTGACAGGCACGCGCCCTGGGGCAAACAAACAGGGGCAGGAGGCGGTGGGGTGTTAGGAGGGAGGGGACAAGTGATGGTGGGGCTGACCAGCACGCACTTTGGGGCAAACCATCACATAAATAACGGTTATGCGAGGGTGAAAGAGTGTGAATATGTGTGAGCGCCTGGCTACAATCTAGAGGAGGACTGGTCGGCTGGGGCGCTGCGTGGCCTTTGCGGGCTCTCCTAGTAGAGCGCCCCTTGACGTGAAGCCGAAGCCTTACTTCACGCTCCGGGGTCCTCCGCGCACGTACATGTAAAACTTGTAAAACCTAGAAGAGGACGAGTCCAAGCGAGGTGACAACGTCGCGCATCCGGGCCAAACGAGCGGTCAGAGAGCACAACGAACAAGCCCCGGCGTCGACCTAGAGTAGGGTTCAGGATTGAGAATTTCCAAAGGGGCTTAGCCGCACCTGGGCCAAACGCGCGGTCGGAGAGCACGATGAACGAGACGCCGCCAATCAACCAACAGCCGACAGCCGACAGCCGACAACCAACAACCGACAACCGACAACCAATCACCAACAACCGACACCCAACACCCAACACCCAACGCCCAACGCCCTACACCCAACACCCAACACCCAATAACCACCAGCAATAGCAAACAACCAACAACCGACAACCAAAGAACATCCAACCAGTCACCCCCAGCAACAAACCCACCCGGGCCAAATGCGCGGTCAGAGAGCACGATAAACGAGACGCCCGCGTCGACGGCGGCCTCGGCCTCAGTGGCGATGTGCGCCAGGGCAGCCTTGAGCCCGCCCGGCCCGTCTGCCACGTCGTACGTGGTGTCGATGACGCGCGACGACCAACCGTGCGCGCTCATGTGCTTGATCGCCTCCATCTCAGACAGGGTCAGGATGGGCTGCGTGCGTCAGTCACGAGGGTGAGGGGTGTGATTTAGAGTTTGGGGATCTTAATAGTTAATTGAGTAAGCAGCACCTGCCGGCCAGCACCGGCGGCGCCAATCGTTTCGGGCGCCAATCGTTTCGGACGGGGCGCTGGAGGGGGCCTAAAACGGTGCGTGCAGCCTCCATACCCTCCCGGATGGCGGAGCAGAGCGTGCGCGGCGGGTGGAAGGTGGCTTGGCTGGGCCTGGAGGTGGTCACGAGCTGCGAGCCCGGAACGGGGGTGCTCGCTAGAGAGCAGGGCGCTTAACAAAAATCGCCTCTCACCTCTCTCCTCGCCCTCGCTCCCACACGCACCTCTGTTAAGCGTTGCGTGAGCGCTACACGATGCGAACGTGCGGCTAGCGCGAGAACGCTGTGGGGCCACACTTTCGCAGTACAAGGTTCAACCTTGCTTCCTCCGCGAGGCTTCGAACTGCAGCGACCAGTTTCGCACTAACGCAGCATACACATGCGGCACTGTTGAGCTAGCAGCGCGAAATAGTAGCCAGTTTTCACAGCGACCCTAGCGTTCGAAATCGAAACGGGTGCGGCTCAGGTACGAGGTAGCCTTTGTGAGCCCCACAGTGACCCACGACGCACGGCGAGAACGCCACCTGCTAGAGCTTACATGCCTGCTTCAGTAGTCAGAAGGAAAGCTGAGACTGGGCCATGCATGGCGTGTTTGGGCAGGAGCGTGTGCGTGGGCGCCGCGTGCCTTCCCATCATAAGAGGACAGGCTCCCCGATTTCAGGAAAGATACAGCCAGCCACATAACGAAATAGCGTTTCTGATATCCGCAAGACAGGTACGAGGTTAGCCTTTGTGAGCCCCACGGAAACCCGCGTCGCGCAGCGCACACGCCCACCCGCCATGCGATGCCATTGCGTAGCTAACTAGCAGGCCTGCGTGGTTGAAAGGATAGCAACCTGGGCAAACACACGCCCTGCATGGCGTCGCGCAAGCCAGGCGTTCACTGACTTCAGCCAACAGCTTATTTACAGCTGCTTCAAAGACCACACCGTAGTAACTCCTGGTTTAGGTTAAAAAAATAGTGTGAGGGTCAAGGGTTTAGGGTTGCTGCTGTTCGTGTGCTTGATGGCCTCCATCTCAGAGAGGATGAGGATGGGATGCGTTTGCGTGCGTCGTGGGGGTGTGGGGTGGGATGTGGGGTTTGGGAGGTGAAGGTTTAAATTGTAGTTTTCGGGTGAAGCGGTACTTGCTGCTCATGTGCTTGATTGCATCCCATCTCAGGCAGGGCAAGGATTGGCTGCGCTTGTGTGCGTGGACCTACCTAGGACCTTGCCGTTTGGTTTCTTCCGCCCGGTCTGACCTGCGCTTCTTCGAGCCGCGCGGCATGCTGCGCGCCCGCGCCGGTGATTGTAACCAGGGCTGAAAAAGGTTGTGACCAGGTTATGACCTGGTTGTGACACTTTGCTCTCTATCTACCTAGGAGCTTCTAGTTTGGTTTTTTTCGCTCTGACCTGCGCTTTCTCGAGCCGTGCGGCGTGCTGCGCGCCACGCTCTAATATCATTACAAAGGGCTTTGGACATGACTAGCGCAGTGGTAGCGTGCCCCCCTGTGGATAAACAACCATTTGGCCTAAGCCGATGGGCCAGGCCTAGGAGTCTCCCATGCGTCAAGCACCTAGGAACCGACCTGCGCAATGTCGAGCCTCGCGACGTGCTCCGCGCCCGCCTCGCCTGTGATGTCGCGTTCAGCGCCGATGAAGCAGCGCAGCGACGTGACGACTGCCTCGCGGAAGGGGTCGATCGCGGGGTTGGTGACCTGGATTGGGGATACGATCAGTGTCGCATTAGTGCAGTGAAAGGAAAGGAAAGTGGTGGGAAAACAAAGGGGTGTGCACCCATGCACATAGGCGCATAGTGAACAGCAGCGCGGCGACGTGGCGACCGCCTCGCCTAAGGGGTCGGTCGCAGTGTTGGTGACCTGGAATGGGGATGCGGTCAGTATCACATCCTGCTGCCATGATGGCTGTGGAAAGAAAGGAAAAGTGGTGGACACCAACGAAGGAATGCATGGGCGCATGGTGAACAGCAGCGCAGCGACTGACGACTGCCTCGCGGAAGCGGTTGTTCGCGGGGTGGTGACCTGGGTTGGGGATTTTGGGATGCGGTCAACATGCCTGGCCATGATGCTGATAGCTGTGCAGAAAACCCAGTAAAAGGGGTACACAAATGAATGCATGGGCGCGCGGTGCAGGCGCAGCGCAGCGACGTAGCGGCCGCCTCGCTGAGGGGGGCGGTCGCGGGGTTGGTGACCCGTGGAGGGATTCGAGGTACCATCAGCCCTACCACATTCCCAACGCCTGAGGCGGCACCTCAGGCGTGCCGACCGCCTGAGGCGCCGCCTGAGGCGCACCCTTGATCGCCTCAGGCGTCATCGCGACCGCCTCAGACGCCACCCCGATCGCCTTAGGCGCCCACCACCGCCTGAGGCGCACCCCTGACCGCGTCAGATGTATTGACCGCATTCACTTGTGCGGATCAGACGATGAGGCTGTGGTAGGGAGTACTGCATGCCTGGCCATGATGAGGATGCTTTGCTCTCAAGGAAAGATACTGGTGAAGAACTGAAGGAATGCATGGGCGGGAGATGGAGCAGGGTGGTCTGACGTGGCCGTAAGCTCTGACGACAGAGCTGCCCCGATGATACAACTGCTCTGGTGGTCCCTGATGACTGTACTGCTCTCTAGTAGCCCTGCTGCTCTGACGACGTAGCTGCTCTAGTGGCTACCGTAGTACCGCTTTGCCTTGCCGATTAAAAAATTCGGGAAACGCCGCGGCAAGGTCGATTTCTAAAAAATATTGCCGAAAAAGTCGACAAACGCCAAAAGTGACGTCAAAACGGGAAAACATCGGGAAAACATCCCGCGGCAAGGCACCAAAATTCTAAACAATTACCCCCTTTATAAAAGTGGCGGCAAGGCAAAGCTGTACTACGGTAAGCTGCCATGAGGCATTGCATGCATCGCTGCGCCCCCCCCTCCCCAAGCCATGTACACACCTGCGCAAACAGCTGCTTGAAGTACTCGTACGGCTGGCGCGCGCGGTTGGACACCGCGGCGAGCGCAGCATCGTTGCCCATGGAGCCGAGGGGCTCGGCGCCGTCCTTGGTCAGCGGCACCAGCAGGTACTCGAGCGCCTCGTGCGTGTAGCCAAACAGCTTGAGCGGCGACAGCAGCCCGTGCAGCGCAGTCGGCGCGCTGCCGCTGCCGTTGCCGTTGCCACCTGTCAGTGGTTGGTGCGTGGTGGTTGGTTGCTGCTGGCGGCGCCGCTGCTGCCGTTGCCGTGACCTCCTGAGGGAGTGGGTCCCAGGGTCCAGGGTTTTGATGCGCAGAGTTTGGAGTTTAGGGTTTGCAGTTTAGGGTTTGTAGTTTCGGGTCTGGGGTTTGGGGGCTTTTCCTAGGAGGGGGCGCCCGTGCAGCGCTGTCGGCGCGCCGCTGCTGCCGTTGCCGTTGCCACCTGTCGGTGGTTAGTGGGTGGTGGTGGTTGGTGGTTGATGGTTGGTTTAGACTATTTTCAGGGTTTAGGGCTTAAACATACTAGGGCGGTGCGACAGCAGCCGTGCAGCGCTGTCGGCGCGCCGCTGCTGCCGTTGCCGTTGCCAACTTTCAAGTGGTTGTGGGCGGCTGGTGGTTGTTGGATGGTTGAGACTATCTCCAGGGTTTAGGGCTTCAAATAAGAGGGCGGTGTGACAGCAGCCGTGCAGCGCGGTCGGCGCCGCCGCTGCTGCTGTTGCCGTTGCCACCCTTCGGTGGTTGTGGGCGGCTGGTTGTTGGTGGTTGGTTTAGACTATTTTCAGGTTTCAGGGCTGACACATAGTAGGGCGGTGCGACAGCAGGCCGTGCAGCGCTGTCGGCGCGCCGCTGCTGCCGCTGCCGTTGCCACCTGTCGGTAGTTGGTGGTGGTTGGTGGTTGATGGTTGGTTTATAATATTTTCAAGGTTCATCCACCGTCTCAGGCACGGGTGGGGGCAAGAAACGTGTTTCCTGCAGGCACGGTACATATTTTGGGGGGGAGGTCTGACCCCCCCCCCCCCCCCAACTCGCTGAATACACCATGCATGGAGCCGGGACCAAGGCGCATGGCTTCCTTACAGAAAGGGCTGTCCATCGCAATGTCTAAGTCGCCAAAGGATAGCCAAAGTTACCCCCCAAATGCAGCCATACCATGGCTTCGATGGCCGCCACCAAGGAGTGTGGAGCCTCCAGTTCACACTTTCCAGGCAGATTCAGGGTTGACTCTCCTGAGGTGTCTTGCTGTGCTCTCCAAGGAAATTCAGATGGCGTCTGTCCCATCTCAATCTATGAAGGTTGCTCAAATCCCTCGGTGGGCACTTGGTGCACCGTAGGGAGCACGCGGGTGAGTTGAGGCGTTGAGGGGGTTGGACCCCCACCCTATTAACCCAGGCTCCTTTCTGAGAGTGGATTCGTGCTCCTCTCATCAAGGCGGTTCCAATGGTGGTCTTCCCGTCAAAAACGGCCCACTGGAAAGAAAGTTCTGGACCCCCCGTATTTATTTTTTTGCGCCCTCCCCCCCCCCCAACCACCCACCCACTTTGAGCCCTCACATCTCGGCCTCCAGGTGTCCGAATTCAAAAAATCCGCTTGATTTGGAACGTACGCATCAAGGAGATTGATATTCAGCGTGCCTCATTTTCTCTTTTTTTCTGCCCCCCCCCCCCCCAGTGGTCCTTGGGAAGGATTTTAGTAATTAGTTTTTTGCCGGCTCCAGCAACTTTGACCGCTCATACCAGGCACAATACACAGCGGGTATTCATGCAACGCATGCCATTGGGCTGCTCTTGGCACGAGCTTTCCAACGCACCGCTCCACGCCCTCTCTCACCAAGTGTGTGGTGGTTTTTTTATGGGAAATGGGAGATCCGGCTTTGAGCGGTATACGGCTCGCAGGGGAATCACTGCCCCCCCCCCCCCCCCCCGTGGGTTCAGGGCTTACAAATACTAGGGCGGTGCGACAGCAGACCGTGCAGCGCTGTCAGTGCACCGCTGCTGCCGCTGCCGTTGCCACCTGTCAAGTGGTTGTGGGCGGCTGGTGGTGGTTGGATGGTTGAGACAATCTCCAGGGTTGAGGGTTTAAAATAAGAGGGCGGTGTGACAGCAGCCGTGCCGTGCTGCCGCTGCCGTTGCCACCTGAAGGAGAGGGCCCCAGGGTTCAGGGTTTTGCGGCGCAGAGTTCAGGGTTTAGGGCTTGAAGTTTAGGGTTTGGGGTTGGGGGTCTTTCCCTAGAAGGGCGCGCCCGTGCAGTGCTAGCACACCGCTGCTGCCGTTGCCGTTGCCACCTGAGAGAGAGGGCCCCAGAGTCCAGGGTTTTGATGCGCAGAGCTCGGGGTTTAGGGCTTGCAGTTTAGGGGTTGGGGTTTGGGGGGGTGTCCCTGGGAGGGGGCGCCCGTGCAGTGCTGAAAGCACGCCGCTGCCGCTGCCGTTGCCCCCAGCAGCAGCAGCAGCAGCAGCAGTCATTTTATCCAAGGCCATGGCACACGCACTGCACACGCACGAACGCACGCACACGCACACACGCCCCCCCCCCACTACCCCCCACCCACCCACCCACACGCATACACACGCACACGCACCAATGACCGTACTGATGCTGTTGACGGGGCCTGGTACAAATACACACACACGCACACGCACACGCACACGCACACGCACACGCACACGCACACGCACACGCACATGCACACGCACACGCACACGCACACGCACACGCACATGCACACGCACCAAAGAACGTGATGATGCTGTCGACGGGGCCGTGGGAAGCGTGGGCCACAAGAGACGGCGGCACGCGCTGTGCCTGTGTGTATGTGTGTGTGTGTGTGTGTGCGTGTGTGTGCGTGTGTGTGTGTGTGGGTGTGTGGGTGGGTGTGCGTGTGTGTGTGTGTGTGTGTGTGTGTGTGTGTGTGTGTGTGTGAGTGCGTGTGTGTGTGTGTGAGTTTGTGTCGGTGGGTTCCTCCCTGATCTAGAAACAAAAAAACGAGTCCGGAGGACGCGCTTACGATGGGTTCAGGGAGGGTGCGTTTGGGAAGAACTGATGTGCACTGAGGTGCGAGCACACACACACACACACACACACACAAAACGCACCAAAGGCACAGGTGCTAGCACCCACTTGTACACACACGCACACACACACGCACACACACAAATGCATGCCCCGCACACACACACACTCCCAACGCACCACACACATGCACACACAAACGCATGCCCCCCCCACCCACACACTCCCAACACACACACACACACACACACACACAGACACACACACAAACTCGATGCATCACAGGCACAGAGGCAACCACGTACGCACACACACACACACACGCACACACGCACGCACGCACGCACACACACTCAACGCACCACAGGCACACACACACACACATACATACACATACACGTAACACACACACACACACACACACACACACACGCGCGCGCATGCACGCACACGCACGCACACACGCACGCACACACACAAACAACGCACCGCAGGCACCGAGGCAACAACGTCCGCCATGTTGACCGCATGCTCCTTGATCCACTTGCCGTAGGGGTGCTTGCGCGCATACTGTGTGCGTAGGAGGGGGGAGATTGTGTGTTTGTGTGTGAGAGAGGGGGGGGGTACGTTTGTCTGTGTGTGGGTGTATGTCTGTACGTGAACGTGCATACTGCGTGCGTGCGTGCGTGTGCGCGTGTGGGCATGCGTGCGTGCGTGCGTGCGTGCCTGCACGTGTGTGCGTGCGTGCGTGCATACTGCGTGCGTGTGTGCGTGCGTGCGTACTCAATGAGGTCGCGTGTGCGTACATGCATGCATGCATGCATGCATGCGTGTGTGCGTGTGTGCGTGTTAGTGTGTGCGCGTGTGCGTGTGCATGCGTGAGTGCGTGTGTACGTAAATACTGCGTGCATGGCGTGCGTGCGTGCATACTGCGTGCGTGTGTGTGTGTGTGTGTGTGCGTGCACGTGCACCAACCGCACGTACGGTACACACAACAAACTACACAAAAGACGGACACCAACCTTGGACTTGAGCTCTGTGTCCTCGACCACGCGCTGCTGCTCAAAGTCGACGAGGAAGATGTTGCCGGGCATGAGGCGGCCCTGGGTGGGTGGATGGGTTTGAGGGTTTAGGGCGTGTAGGTGCGTCACGCACGACTGTAAAATCCCTCATCACGGCTTAGGCTAAACTTTGGGTTAAAGGTTCTGTTGAGGTTCAGTTTGAGGTTGGGGATGAGGATACTGACAGGCCTGAAAAGCTCTTAAACTTAGGCACAAGCGCCGGCGAGGCAGATGGTGCGCGGCATGAGGCGGCCCTGGGTGGGTGGGTGAGCAGGTTTGGGGTTCAGGGCGTTAGGCTAAACTTGGGGCTTTGGGGTTGAGGTTCCCTTGAGGTTGAGGTTGAGGATATTGGCAGGCATGGGGAGACCTTGGACTTCGGCACAAGGGTCGAGGAGGCAGATTGGCGCGGCATGAGGCGGCCCTGGGTGGGTGGATGGGTTAGGGTTTAGGGCTTGGGCTGACTTGGGGTTTCAGGGTTGAGGTCAGTGGTCCCTGGGGAGGGTTTTATTAACTAGTTTTTTGCCGGCTCCAGCAACTTTGACCGCCCATACCAGGCACAATATATTCATGCAACGCATGCCGTTGAGCTGCTCTCGGCAACAGCTTTCCAACGCAACGCTTCACGCCCTCTCTCACCAAGTGTGGAGTGGTTTTCTGGGAAATGAGACATCCGGCCCGGAGCGGTATACGGCTCGCAGGGGAATCACTGAAGAAGACCCTGGCTAGACTTAGGGTCAAGGGTCGACGAGGCAGATGTTGACCGGCATGAGGCGGGCCTGGGTGGATGGGCAGGCTAAGGGTTCAGGGCTTAGAATAAAATTGGGGTTTTGGGTTTAGATGAGGTTCAGTTTGAGGGTTGAGGTTCAGTTTGAGGTTGGGGATATTGTCAGGCGTGGACAGCCCTTCAACTCAGGCACATGGGTCGACGAGGCAGATGTTGCGCGGCCCATGCGGCGGCCCTGGGTGGGTGGATGGATGGCTTCAGGGCTTGGGGCTTAGGCTAAACTTAGGGTACCGTCCGGACAGTTAGCCTTTGCGTATAATTATCGTTTTCGGCCCCCCGCGAAGCTGAGAAACTAATATGTACTGGTCCTCCCACCTGTTAAGTTCATAAGCTCTTCGCCAGGGGCTCCCGCCCTGGCGCCGCTCGATGGCGGACAACCGGGACAACTGCGCTTGGTACTGGGCGGCTGAAATCTGGAAATTTACCCTGAGCGGCTGTGACGCACAGCGCTACTGATGAACTGGTCCTGATGGGGCGAGGCTATGTGGCAGATGGGGCAGCGGTACGATGGAGAGCACGATGCACGATGGCGAGAATTGCGGCGAGCATGCACCCCCTCTCACAACGATCGGAACTCAAGCAGATTGCGGCTCCTAATGGTTTACTGTGCCTGGATGGAAGAGAGAGACGGATGGCGAGAAATTGAGAAACATGGGAAGCGAGGCACATGCGGCTAGGCTTTGTGAGGAGGTTGCGGCGCAGGGGTTCCCTGCCCCAAGGCGCAGATTATTAGATGGCGCGCGATCGATGCACCAGCCGTGCGGCATGGGGCGAGGCGAGGCCCCACCAGAGGGCGGGCACCATAATGGAGATGGCGGCTAAGAACGGGGAATGCGGCTACCGGGGATGAGGCTACGGGTTATGCATGCCAGAGGACGGCGGACAAGGCTAATGCGTCACGGCGCATGGGTAAAGAACGGGGAATGAGGCTACGGGAGCTGGCGGGCGCGGCGCGCGCATGGCGCGCGCGGCGCATGGGGGTTGCATGGCGGCGCTCTGCGCGTGCATGCATGGAGGAGATTGCTGGCGGGCATGGAGGAGATTGCTCGCGGGCGTGGAGGAGATTGCAGGCGGCAGCATGGAAGCGGATGGCGAGAAATTGAGAAACATGGGAAGCGAGGCACATGCGGCTAGGCTTTGTGAGGAGGTTGTGGCGCAGGGGTTCCCTGCCCCAAGGCGCAGATTATAGATGGCGCAGCAATCAATACACTAGCCGTGCGGCATGGGGCGAGGCGAGGCCCCACCAGCGGGCGGGCACCATAATGGAGATGGCGGTTAAGAACGGGGAATGAGGCTACAGGGAGAGGATACGGGTTACAGATGCCAAAGGGGACGGCGGAACAAGGATCAGCCATAGGTGTCACGGGGAATGGCTAAAGAACGGGAATGAGGCGGGTGGTACGGGTGCTGGCGCGCATGGAGCGCGGCGCGGCGCATGGAGATCGCATGGCGGCGCCCATGCATGGACGAGATTGCTGGCGGGCATACAGGAGATTGCTGGCGGGCATGGAGGAGATTGCTGGCGGGCATACAGGAGATTGCTGGCGGGCGTGGAGGAGATTGCTGGCGGGCATGGAGGAGATTGCTGGAGCCAATGGCGGCGGCGGGACTAGTAGTAGAACACAGGCGCACACCAACAATGCGTTGCTGTCACTACCTGGGTGGTATAGGGTGGATCTGGGGGCCCAGTGTCCTGTCTAGGTCCAGTGCGTGCGCGCGTGTGGGGGTTTACCCTCACCCCTACCAGGTAGCCAGCCAGTTTCCCACTGAAACTGAGTTTAAGGTGTCGGGCGCTAGCGCCGACACCGGTCTTATACATCATTACTGGTGTCACACAGACTGTAAGATCCATCATCATCAATATAAAAACGCGATTTGGGGCGTCAAAACGACTCGAAACGACGAAAAATGGCCCCCGCAATCGCATACAACAACTATAGTTTCGAACCCCCCGCGAAGGCAAACAATATGGACGGTAATAGGCTTAGTTGAGGCTCAGCTGAGGGTTGAGGTTCAGGTGAGGTTGAGGGTATTGGCAGGTGTGAAAAGACCCAAAACTTAAGGGTCAAGGGACGACGAGGCAGACGATGCCGGGCAGGAGGCCGCCCTGCGTGGGTGGGTGGGTGGGTGGGTGGGTGAGCCGGTTTCGGGTTCAGGGCTTAAGCTTAACTTGGGGCTTTAGAGTTGAGGTTCAGTTGGAGTTTAATAGAGAATATTGGCAGGCATGAAGATACCGTAAAATTAGGCACAAGGGTCGACGAGGCAGATGTTGCGCGGCATGAGGCGGCCCTGGGCGGGGTGAGCAGGTTTTGTGTGAAGGCGAGGCGAGGGGATCCAAGCATACTCCCTTTGGTGTCCTGGGCAGCTGACTGACGGGAAAAAAAACTAAGTTCCCAGACCCGACCCACTAGCCCCCCGTCACCAGTAGCCAGCCCTACCACATTTACAATGCGGCGCTTCAGGCGGCGCATTTACTTGCGCGGATCAGGCGGCGCCTCAGGCGCGCTGACCGCCTGAGGCGCACACCTGATCGACTTAGGCGCCTAAGGCGTCATCCCCACAGCCTTAGGCGCCACCCCGACCGCCTCAGGCGGTGAGAGCAGTGAATGGGACGCCCGAGGCGCAGCCTCAGGCGTTGTGAATGTGGTAGGGCTGCAATACCGTCCATATGTTGTGCATTTGCGGGGGGGGGGGGGTCGAAACTATAGTTAATTAATGCAACTGCAGGGGTCGTTTTGTCGTTTTCGTCGTTTTGACGCCCAAACTTGCGTTTTCGACAATATCTGTTAGTTTCTCAGCTTGCAGGGGGGGGGGGGGGGGGGCAAGAAATGATACTTGTTCGCAAAGGTTAACCGCACGGACGGTATCGAGCGGCTGGATCCCTCACCTTCTTGAGCACGTCCTCGTCGGCCACGTCCACGACGCCAACCCTGCCTGCTAGCTGCCTTCTAGCTGCTGCCTGCTTGCTCCTAGCTGCAAGCTGGCTGCCTGCTAGCTGCCTGCTAGCTGCTGCCTGCTGCCTGCTGCCTGCTGCCTGCTGCCTGCTGCCTGCCTGCCTGCTGCCCGCTAGCTGCTAGGCACTGGCTGCCTGCTGCTAGGTACAAGCTGCCTGCTGCAAAAGAGCGGCTGCAGCCCCCACCTTCTTGAGCACGTCCTCATCAGCCACGTCCACGACGCCGAGCCTGCCTGCTAGCTGCCTTCTAGCTGCTGCCTGCTAGCTCTTAGCTGCGAGCTGCCTGCCTGCTAGCTTTTAGTTGCAATAGTCTTAGTTGACATCGTTAATGTTGTACAGGTACAGCGGTTTTGGACCCCATTTCGGATGCACGACACGAGAGCTGTGGCTGGTCGATTTGGGCGCGGGGCGGCTCTTCGGACAGCTGGCGATTCAGGCTATCTGCTGGTGATCTTGTATGGTTCAAATTCAAATCCTGGCGGTTGCAGGGGGCGGGATGTAGCCCCCACCTTCTTGAGCACGTCCTCGTCGGCGACGTCCACAACGCCGACCTCGCTCGCCATGATGACGCGGCCGCCCTTGGTGATGTAGTAGCGCCCGGGGCGCAGCCCGTTGCGGTCGAGCGTCGCTCCGATGTAGCGCCCGTCTGCGTGTTGGTGTGTGGGTGTGTGGGTGTTTGAGAGGGAGAGACGGAGAGAGAGAGAGAGAGAGGGAGAGAGAGGGAGAGAGAGAGAGAGAGGGAGAGAGGGTGCGCTCGGAGAGCAGCCCGTTGCGGTCGAGCGTCGCCCTGATGAAGCGCCCGTCAGCGTGTGGGTGTGTGGGTGTGTGGGTGTTTGAGAAAAAGAGAGAGGGAGAGAGGCAGAGAGAGAGAGAGAGAGAGAGAGGGGTGCGCCCGAAGCGCAGCCCGTTGCGGTCGAGCGTCGCTCCGATGTAGCGCCCGTCTGTGCGGGGCATATTCACAAATAACAAACAAATGAGCTGGCAGAGAGAGCGCAGGGCGCAGCGGGCAACGCAACGCAGGGCAGGGCAGCGCTGGGCGCAGTCTGCGCAGCGCGGCGCAGCGCAGCGCAGCGCAGGGCAGGGCAGGGTAGGGCAGCGCAGCGCAGGGCGCAGGCAGGGCAGGTTCACCTGTGAACGTCATGAGCGCCGGCCCGTCCCAAGGCTCCATGATCGCCGAGTGGAACATGTAGAAGTCCTTCTTGTCCTGTGGTGGTGTGTGGTGGTGTGATGGTGAGAAGGTGTGATGGTGTGATGGTGTCATGGTGGTGTGATGGCGTGATGGTGTGATGGTGTGGAACATGTAGAAGTCCTTCTTGTCCTGTGGGGTGAGGGTGTGGTGGTGTGTGATGGTGTGATGGTGTGATTGTGTGGTGGTGTGTGATAGTGTGATGGTGTGATAGTGTGATGGTGGGATGGTGTGGAACACGTAGAAGTCCTTCATGTCATGTGGTGGTGTGCGATGATGCGATGGTGCAATCATACCCGCACACACGCGCGCACACACACACACACACACATACACACGCGCCAGGGCCGTACAAACGGATCCGATCCGGATGCCGATCGTTCGAAGGGCTCAAACGCGGATGGTGCGCATAGCGTGACATTCGTTTTTCCGGATGTCGACGCACGGCATGGAGGGCCTGCGACCGGAGCGCCGGCGAACGTTCCAACCCTTGATTCGTTTTTTTAACCCAGTGGCTAGCCAAAGTGGGAAACCCATCCCACCCGGTGTCAAATCCCATTAGAAGCATCTCTTTTGGGGCTGGAACACTTTTAGGCAAGTCAAAATCCAAAAGAAATCCTCGCTGAGCTGCTGCAAATCCCTATTTCGCTGGCTCAGTGCGTCCAGAATCACGTGTTTTTTCTAGGGGCAGCTAAAGGCAAGCTGAAGGCAAGCTTGCGGCTTGTAGTTTTATCTTGTGAGGTGTGCCAACGACATCCAAAACGAGGGTGACTTTGAGGTCACCCTCGACGATGGGGTCAATGCTACTGAGCAGGTCTTTGTGGTAGATGAGGACAACGACTGGGCGCGGCCACGCACGAGCGCGCAGAGGGCGCAGACGACTGAAGTATATATCTATAAGTTCTACTTGGAACTACTCAAGAGTAGTTCTTAAGATTAAAAGCATACCGAATAAACATGCTTTGTACATATATACAGATTGGCAACGGGAATGAGCAGGCTTTGTGATGGGTTAATGGCGAAGGAAGAGAGAGAGGGTGGTCGGAGGGCTATGTAAAAAAAAACGAAAAAAACGTCCACACTTTTTCACACTTCCGGACGGCCAGCCAGACCCCCGTCCGGTCTTCCGGATGCCTTCGCCAGACCCCATCCGATTTTCCGGATCCCAGCCGCCCCCCCTGTACGGCCCTGACACGCACACACACACACACACACACACATGCACAAACATGCACACACACACACACACACACGCACCTGCGCCATCAGCGCGTCGTTCTGCCACGCCTCTGGGATGAGCATCATCATGACCTGCGTGTGGGGGGGGGTCAGCCCAAAGTTAACCCTAACTCCTGTGCAAGCAAGTCGCACAATAGCTCTCCTTTTTGCTCTGGGACTACACGTTGGCAGGCAGCCGGCTGGTGGCGACCGCCCCTCATAATTAATTGTTAGGGCCAGAACTGGACTTGAGTCTAGGCGGTGGTACTAGGACTAGAAGGTAGTCTTCGCTGGAAAGCCGATGTAACTGTAACATGTGCAGGCGCCATTGGTCGTTCCCAGTGATCTTGTTTTGGGGGTTCTATTCATTTTCTGGGGCAATTTTACTGAAAATCCGGCTCCATATCCATGGCTCCCCAATCCAGGCCCGAACGCCGAAAAACAAAAAACACCGGTTACTTCAAGGGCTTGCGACTGCGCACCTCAGGGATCTCGCAGCCGGTGTTCATGAGTAGCTCGATGATCGAGTCGACACACACACGCCCCCCTACACACACACGCGCACTCACGCACGTACACACACACACACACACACGTCCACGCTCACGCACACGCGCACACACAAACACACACTCGCACGCGCACCTCAGGGATCTCACGGCCGGTGTCAATGAGCAGCTCGATGACCGAGTCGGCACACACACACACACGCTCACGCACACACACACACACACACACACGCTCAAAACACACGCACCTCTGGGATCTCGCGGCCGGTGTTCATGAGCAGCTCGATGACCGAGTCCACAGCGCCGGAGTCGGACGACGACGCAGGCACGACCGGCACCATCACCTGCAGGCGTCGCCAAGTGGTGTGGCTCGGTGAAGGGTCTGGGGTTCAAGTATGAAGCAGCGTGTGTGGCAGCAGCAAGGGCGGTTGAAAATACTGTCAAGAGTCAGCAGCGCCAGAGTCGGACGACGACGCAGGCACGACCGGCACCATCACCTGCAGGGTTAGGGTCAGGGTTTAGGGTTTCGGGTTTCGGGTTTGGGGTTCAGGATTTAGGGATTGATGTTTTTGTGGCAGCCAAGGGCGTTTTGAGTGATCATACGAGCAGCATGGCCAGCAGAGCAGCATGATCAACAGAGCAGCGTGACCATCAGAGCAGCATGACCATCAGAGCAGCATGACCATTTGAGCAACACGGGCATCAGAGCAGCATGGCCAACACAGCATGGTCATCAGAGCATGCCCTACAACATTCCCAACGCCTGAGGCGGCGCCTCAGGCAGTGCATTATCTTGCGTGGATCAGGCGGCGCCTCAGGCGCGCCGACCGCCTCAGGCGTCGCCTCAGGCGCACCCCTCATCGCCTCAGGCGCCGCCTTGGGCGTCATCCTGACCGCCTCAGGCGCCACCCCGACCGCGTTAGGCGCCCACCACCGCCTGAGGCACACCCGCAACCGCCTCGGGCGCCATGTCCGCCTTCACTTGCGCGTCTCAAGAGTTGAGATTGTGGCAGGGCAGGACTCTCCCCTATGCCAACAGGGGTGCGTCCGACAGACACTGCAACCGACAAAGCACACAGATCGACACTAACAGTGACATCATTTTTGGCTGCGCACAGCCATCTGGCTGTATTGTGGCTGTATTGTGGCGATGCGAGCAGCTCGACGCATTTAGTGGATTGGTAGTCTGACGAACCGGCCAGGTGGAGCTCATCAAAGGCTTTCAAACGACCTATCTATGAGGACGACTGGTCAATGGGAGGTCAACGGTCAAGGCGTTCAAAGCAAAATCCGGCTGTGGAACGATTAATTAAAAAGCCTGAAAAAATAATCACCGGACAGGAATCACCTTCATCGTCTCGGGGTCCAGGCCCAGCGCAGCCATCGCCATCACGCCCTCGCGCGCGCGCATCCTGGGCGTGTGGGGGTGGCGGTGGGAGTGAGTGGCAGGGGCCGCCCCCTGGACGTGTCTGGATTGATTGTGTGTTGCCCCCCCCCCCTCTGCCCCGTCACACACACACGCACCGGTTTGCGTTGCCCTGTAGCGTGTTGATCTCGCCATTGCGCCACACACACACACACACACACGAACACACACACGCATACACGCACAAGCACGCACGCACGCACACACACACACACACACATACACATACACGCACGCACGCAGCACGCACCAGTTTCCGTTACCCTTCAGCGTGTTGATGTCGCCGTTCGCCACACACACACACGAACACACACACGCACACACGCACCAATTGGAATTGCTCTGCAGCGTGTTGATCTCGTCGTTGTGCCCAACGTGCACACAAATGCAAAAAATACTAGGCAAGCACCGGGTCAACA
>VFSX01000018.1:30000-95000 GCA_016618255.1 Chlamydomonas sp. UWO 241 | reverse complement strand
CACGAACCCCCACACGCACACACACACACACACACACACACACCACACACACACACCACACCTGCAGACGCAGGCCCTCGTCGCGAGGAAGGAAGACCTGCATGTGGGGGGGGGGGGGGGAGGGGGTGCGTGTGAGTGTGCGTGTGCGTGTGCGTGTGCGTGTGCGTGTGCGTGTGCATGTGCGTGTGCGTGTGCCTTTCCCGTCTACCGAGCCCCTATCCCAGGCCCGCCTGCCTTCGTCCGTCGCGCATCGAGTTCATCGGTCCAAGGAGCTGATCCGACGTCCTCATGGCCTGCCCAACGAAAACTCAGTCTAGTAGGCCGCGGCCAAACGGATCTAGTAGTTGCGGCGACGTATACATTGCACGACGGACAACCCCGACTATCGCCCATGGAATTAATCGGCCCATGGGGAGATGATACGCTGCGATTGAAGTTGAAGTTGGTTGGCCAGAGTGGCAACCCAAGTTGTAGTTGGTTGGCCAGAGTGGCAACCCTAGTTGAAGTTGGTTGGCCAGAGTGGCAGCCCCCCCCAGACCCCCCCAAACCAAGGATACTATCCACTCGATTCAGGCGCTGGTCGGTCACCCGCTATTCGAAAGACATCCCAGTGCACAGGTCAGACTTCGTAACAATTGCCGGGGTGTATTGCTGTTAGTAGTACAGGCATTGCCGGTGCATGCGGACGGCCTCATGTAACGCTTGGTTGGTTGGTTGGTTGCGTGTGCGCGTGTGTGTGTGTGTGTGTGTGTGTGTGTGTGTGCGTGTGTACGTGTGCGTGTGTACGTGTGCGTGTGTACGTGTGTGTGTGTGTGTGTGTGTGTGTGTGTGTGTGTCAGCTGCAGCTTAGTCATATGAGCGGGTTCACACGTGTGCGCCGCAGACGTGCACCTGCGCGACCGCATACTGCCAGAGCGCGACGGCAGCGTGCTGGTCAGTCATGTAATTTAGGAAACCAAGATTGTCCCGTGTGCCCCCGCAACATCGGAGGGAACATTCCAAACTGCCCCCACAGGAGGTGTGTTTTCGCGGAAACAGTGTGAACATTGTCGAATTTCACACTGTTTTGAGCGAAATTCCCGCGATTCACCCCCACAGTTTCCCTTCAAATTTCCCGGTCTGCCCCCGCAGCGGGGTCTGCGGGGTCTGCGGGGGCGCCAATGACACCACTGGTGCTGGTGGCAGCCGCGGCGACAGGAACGCTAAACCCTGTGGCCGCAGGGCCTGAACCCTTAACAGAGAGAGAGAGAGAGAGAGAGAGACAGAGTCAGAGACAGAGAGAGAGAGAGAGAGAGAGAGAGAGAGAGAGAGAGACAGAGACATGATGTTGTGCCTGGCTGTGTACCTGCCCCTCCCTGAACTAAGCCGTTCTCCTATGTATGCTACTGATGAGTGTGTGTCTGTTGCGTAATAAGAGCGGGTACCCACACGCGTGACAGACACAAGACACGCACCTGCCCGACCGCGCAGTGCCCTCGCAACGGCAGCGTGATGTTGTGTCTGGCTGTCTCCCTGCCCCCCTCCTCCCCCTGAACTAAGCTGTTCTCCTTTGTATGCTTCAGAGCTGATGAGTGCGTGGCAGCTGCGTTACAAGAGCGGGTACACACGTGCGCTACGCAAGACACGCACCTGCCCAACCGCGTACTGCCCGCGCGACGGCAGCGTGATGTTGTCTTCCGAACGCAGCCGCGACAACAGGAGCGCGTCCGGCATTGACACGCAGGGCCTGAACCCTAAGCCTTGAACCCTCAACAGAGAGAGAGAGGGAGAGGGAGAGAGAGAGAGGGAGAGAGACAGAGAGAGACAGAGAGACAGAGAGAGAGACAGAGAGAGACAGAGAGAGACAGAGAGACAGAGAGAGAGACAGAGAGAGAGACAGAGAGAGAGAAAGAGCGGGACAGAGAAGGACAGAGAGAGAGGAAGAGAGAGACAGAGGCAGACAGAACCCTCCGGCCCCACCTGCCCGACCGCGTACTGCCCGAGCGACGGCAGCGTGATGTTGTCTTCCGCACGCAGCCGCGACGACAGGAACGCGTCGGGCATGGACACGAGGATGCCAGCGCCGTCGCCGGTGTTCTCCTCGCAGCCGCACGCGCCACGGTGGGCCCTGTGTGTGCGTGTGTGTGCGTGATGCTGTGAGGTGGACACGAGGATGCCAGCGCAGTCGCCGGTGTTCTCCTCGCAGCCGCACGCGCCACAGTGGGCCCTGTGTTTGCGTGTTTGTGTGTGCGTGCGTGTGAGTGCGTGATGCTGTGGGGTGGACACGAGGATGCCAGCGCCGTCGCCGGTGTTCTCCTCGCAGCCGCACGCGCCACGGTGGGCCCTGTGTGTGCGTGTGTGTGTGCGTGCGTGTGAGTGCGTGATGCTGTGGGGTGGACACGAGGATGCCAGCGCCGTCGCCGGTGTTCTCCTCGCAGCCGCACGCGCCACAGTGGGCCCTGTGTGTGCGTGTGTGTGTGTGCGTGCGTGTGAGTGCGTGATGCTGTGGGGTGGACACGAGGATGCCAGCGCCGTCGCCGGTGTTCTCCTCGCAGCCGCACGCGCCACGGTGGGCCCTGTGTGTGCGTGTGTGTGCGTGCGTGTGAGTGCGTGATGCTGTGGGGTGGACACGAGGATGCCAGCGCCGTCGCCGGTGTTCTCCTCGCAGCCGCACGCGCCACGGTGAGCCCTGTGTGTGCGTGTGTGTGTGCGTGCGTGTGAGTGCGTGATGCTGTGGGGTGGACACGAGGATGCCAGCGCCGTCGCCGGTGCTCTCCTCGCAGCCGCACGCGCCGCGGTGGGCCCTGCCGGGGGGGGGAGGGGGAGGGGGGAGGGAGGGGAAGCGTGTGTGGGTATGAGAGCGCATCATCCCATAGTGCATGGTGATGTGGGGCGGGCATGCGGAGGGGTCGCCGGTGGTGTCCTCGTAGCCGCACGCGCGCCGCGGTGGGCCCTGCGTGTATGTGTGTGCGTGGTGGTCGATGTTTCAGTTCGTCGGACGCCTTTGATGGCGCATTAGACCCCGTGTGTGCGCGTGCGTGCGTGCGTGTGGGCGCATGATACTGTGGGGTGGGCGTCCGGAGGCGTCGCCGGTGTTGTCCTCGCTGCCGCACGCGCCACGGTGGGCCCTGTGTGTGCGTGTGTGTGTGTGTGCGTGTGTGCGCGTGCATGCGTGTGCGCGCGTGCACGCGTGTGCATGTGGTGAGTGCGCATTATCCCATGGTGTTCTCCTAGCAGTAGCAGGCACATGCGAGGTGGTGGGCCCTGCCAGGGGGGGGGCTGTGTGTGTGTGTGTGCGTGTGTGCGAGCGCATCATCGTCGGTGGGCCCTGTGGACTGGGGACGGGGACAGAGGGGGGGGAGGGCATGCACGCGTGCGCATGTGCGCGTGTGTGCGTGCATGCGTGCGTGTGTGCGTGTGTGCGTGCGGGCGAGGTGCGCGTGCACGAGCGAGCGAGCATGCGGGCGTGCGGGCGTGCGTGCGAGCGAGCGAGCGGGGTGCGTGCGGGCGTGTGTGCCTGCGTGCGAGGTGTGTGTGTGTGTGCGTGCGTGCGTGCGCGCGCATCATCCCACGGCACATCATGATCCCCGGTGTGGGCATTCCGGGGGGGGGGGCGCTCGGCATGGGAGACAGTGGTGTCCTTAAGGAATCCGAGAATGTGCTGTTTGCCCTCGCAACACTGGAGGGAACATGCCGACTTGCCCCCGCAGGCGACGTTTTTCTGCGAAAAGTGTGCAAATTGTCGAGTTTCACACTTTTCGGAGCGAAATTTCCACGATTCGCCCCCGCAATTTCCCCCCAAATTTCCTGATTTGCCCCCGCAGCGGAGGCTGCGGGGCTGCGGGGGCGCTAGTGCCACCACTGATGGGAGATCTCGTAATCCTGCATGGCAACTGATGCCTAAAGGGGTCCAGTGGGCGGGGGAGGCACTGTCGGCAGACCGAAAACACCCCATTATGGCTGGTGATAATCGGTGTGAATGTTGCTGGTACCCCCCCTGGGAACTGACGCGATTCTTCGCATCCACCCACATGCGCACGAGCATCTCCAGCGCGTCCTTGACGCACATCCACAAATCCACACATCCACACATCCACATCCAAGCACATCCACACATCCACGCATCCACCCACATGCGCACGAGCATCTCCAGCGCGTCCTTGACGCACATCCACAAATCCACACATCTACATCCACGCACATCCACACATCCACACATCCACACATCCACATGCACATCCACGCATCCACCCACATGCGCACGAGCATCTCCAGCGCGTCCTTGACGCACGCGCGCGTAGCCCTCTTGTTCAGCTCACCCACAAAGCCGACGCCGCACGCTGCGGGGGGGTGGGGTGGGGTGGGGGGTGGGGGGGGCAAATGATGTTACCAGGGCAAACCAGAAAGTGTGGGAGAAACTGTGGGGGGGGGGACGTGAGAATTTTGCTCCAAAAAGTATGACTTGTTATGGCCATCCCCACCCAACCTGGGCCCAACCCCAGGGGGAAAACGGTGAACACAACCGTGACGTGTAACGTTTGACGCCAAACAATTTCGTTCCGCATTTCACCGTCTCTCCAAGCCACGGCCACCCACGATGCATGCGTCTAAATGAGATTGGCGGCAACTAAAAAGCACGCGTCAAAAGTGGATTTGGTCCAGAGGCGCCGCCGCAAAACATGCCGAAAGTTTGGTGTCGCCCAGCACAGTTACCCCCGCAACGCGACACATCACTGGACCCAGCGCCTCGTCAAGTTCATGCCACGGGTGGTTCCGAACGGTGGGAGGCGTCGCGGGGGGCTGGCTCTCCCCGCAGCGGCGCGGCAGGGGGTTGGGTGCGACTGTTGCATGGCGCTCCGCGAGGCCCGTGACGGCCCCACGACGTATCCCAGCACATGCTCTCGACACGCATGTCTATATTACGTGTCGAAAAAGCATTCTGCACGCGATAGGGCCGTTTTGTCGACTTGGGAATTTTGGGTGTGGCCACATTTTGGTCACAGGTTGGGTGGGGATGGCCTTATGCATTCACACTATTCCGCGGAGAATCGCCTCATGCGGGGGCGGCTCGGCAGGCTCACTCCAATGTTGCGGGGGGCAAACAGGACATTGTCGGTTTCCTAAAGGACACCACCAGCAGCATCAAGATGCTGCAAGCAACGTTCTAGAAGCAGACGACAACGTTGAAAATACGTCGACGTTCAAAAAACGTGAACGTCTTGAAACTTGAATAGCTGAAAACAGTGGCACGGTAACGCACGTCCTTAGTAGAGGGTCCCCTCCCTAGCCAGTCCCCCCCCCGCGATGGATGCGAGCAAGCACGGCAGCACCACAGCACCAGCAGCGCACCATCCTTGTCGTTAGCAGGCTGGAACAGGCCCTTGGCGGGCGGCACCTCCACGTGAGCCCTGCACACCCCCAGGTCGAGCGCGTTGCGCTTGCCGACGCCTGTGGGCGCCCATCGCAGGGGCGAGGGGCGCGCGGACGAGGCGACGGAGCCGGTGGGGCGCCTGGTGACGCCAGAGCCCTGAGTGGGCACGCTGCCTGCCACCACGCTCGAGCGCCCACGGCCCACGACGGACGTGGACTGCACCCTCAGCATCTTGGTGCTCGTACTGAGAGCGGGGGGGGGGGCGTGTGCGTGTGCGTGTGCGTGTGCGTGTGCGTGTGCGTGTGCGTGTGCGTGTGCGTGTGCGTGTGCGTGTGCGTGTGCGTGTGTGTGTGCCTGCGCGTTTGCGTGTGCGTGTGCGTGTGCGTGTGCGTGTGCGTGTGCGTGTGCGTGTGCGTGTGCGTGTGCGTGTGCGTGTGCGTGTGCGTGTGCGTGTGTATGTGTGTGCGTGTGTGTGTGCGTGTGCGTGTGTGCGTGCATGCGAGTGTCCCATGGCACGTGATGATGTGATATAGGGTGCGCATGAGGGGCCCGCAGGGGCAGATCTCAGAAATCTGCATGGCGTCAATTCAGGCTGCTGCGGACCAACATGCGCACGCCGGAGCGTCCTTGACGCACGCGCACGTAGCCTTCTTGCCCAGCTCACACACAAAGGCGATGTCGCACGCTGTCTACAGGGGCGTGGGGCCCAATGATGCAACGCACTAGTGATGGTGATGGTATCGTAGACCGCGCAGCAAACAGGGTGCTGCAAGCAACGCGAGTAAGTTGCGCTTGCCCGACTGCTGCTGCCCGACTGTTGGCGCTCATCAGGGGGGTGAGGGGCGTGCAAGAGCCGGCGGGAGTGGCGCCACCGTTGTTGGAACTGGAACGTTGAGCACGCCAACGGCCCCACTTCGCATGGTCTGAACCCTCGTCATTTGATGCATCCAGATGATAGTGCTGGGAGCAGGGGGGCGAGGCGGGGAGGGAGGCTCTGCCAGCACACCACCCCACTGGTGTCACCGACTGTAGCTCTTACCTGTGGTAGCACACAGGAGCAGCAGTCAGGAGCGCCGTTTGATGAGAAAAAGCGTAAGGAGAAGCCGAAAACGTGAAGCAAAAACGTGATCAGGGTTTCAAGGGTCAAGGTTTAAAACCCTGGCTCTCGACGAGGCCTCTGCAGCTCAACCAGAGATTGGATATAGTGCACCTCGGCGGGGCTTTCAAAAGTCGTTTGGGTTTCCACTATCATCGGCCGGTTCGCTGTTCGCATTCGGAGAGGTGAGGTGCGCACCTCAGGGGTTAGGGCCGACGATGCACCCAATCGGTATGCCGACGTTGCCGATGCCGACGCCGACGTAATCGCCGAGGTAATCGGTGGGCCTTGGTAGGCCGACGTTTTAGGGTTTTAGGGCTGATGTTGTCATATGTGAACATCCAGGATGTGGTGGCCACTCTCATCAACCTCACGGTGGCCGTGTTGGCCACCGTGGCTCCTATCATCAGCCTCCTTGCCGCAGAGTCCCAGATCACTCAAGATGAGCGCAAATTCCTCCCCCGCCCGGTCTCCCACAGTCAACATGGCCGACTTAAGCGGTCTCCCTTTTGTAATCCTTTCATGTCGTCCCCGTCGCACCACTCAACCACGTGACGTGCCGAGCCTGCTGCTCGTGTGTCTGCTGCGTTCTTTCAAGTCTCTGCGCCGTGTTACGGACAGTATCAGTTCACAATGATCCTTATTGTATGCCCGCCATCATCATGATGGTGCTGTCATGGCATGTGTGGTATGTTACAAGATGGCCTCAGTACCCAAACAACTCTGTGGCCGCTAACGCCCACCTCCCCTCAGTGCCCCAACAATGCTAAAAACCTGCATCGGGCTGCGCACGTCGCGCACACGCCGCTCGGGGCAGTGCGTGCGGCTAGCCCACACGGGCGGGCCTTGGACTTCTGGCTATGCTGGCTCGCCAAGTCACTAGGGCGCCCGCTGGACTTCTGGCCCAGGCCTCACAACCCCACGCCACCCGAGGTCCTCCGGGCGCGTGCGTGTACAACCTAGAAAACCTGCGTGACAGGTGCAATCTACATGACGGCGCACACGCCGTGCCGCCGCTCCCGCTGCTCCTCGCCCCTCTCGCCGCGCCGCGCGTACCCCTCGCTGGCCGGGCCCTCCCCCGGGCGGTATGCCAACGTTGAGGTGTCGAGGCCGTAGCGTTCCTGTGTTAGGGGGGGGCAGGGGTGGGGGGGTGGATTATACAGCCGCGTGTAACGTGCGTGTGTGTGTGTGTGTGCGTGTGTGCGTGTGTGCGTGTGCGTGTGAGCGAGAGAGAGAGACGCACACCTGCATGCGCCTGCTCCACTCCTCCGTCTCCTGCCCCCCGCCGCCCCCGCGCGCCCCGCTGCTGTGCCCCAGCCGCGGTGGCGGCGCACGCGCGCCAGCCCCGAGCAGCGGCGCGCGCGCGGCGCCAGCCACCCATGCTGACTCTTCTTCCTCGATGTCTGCTGCAAGGTCTGTTGCGTGCTGGTACGAGCACTGCGTGTGTGTGTGCGTGCGCGTGTGTGTGTGTGTGTGTGTGTGTGTGGAGGCTGGCAGTTGCAAATGCAGCAGGCGGGTGACACCCCTGATCCCACACCCCACACAACCCCACACACAACATGCGTGTCCTAAAACACTAGACCCTCGACCGCACACCCCACACAACCCCACAAACTCCACACCTGCAGCAGGCATGTGACGCACAGCGTTGCAGTCTCGGTGCCGCCGCCGAAACCAAACCCCTTAACCCTAAAATCTCACACCAAAACCCCACACAATCCCCACACACACCTGCAGCAGGCATGTGACGCACAGCGTCGCAGCCTCGGTGCCGCCGCCAAAACCAAACCCCCAAATTCTAAAATCTCACACCTAAACCCCACACAATCCCCACACACACCTGCAGCAGACATGTGACGCACAGCGTCGCAGCCTCGGTGTCGCCGCCGAAACCAAACCCCCAAACCCTAAAATCTCACACATAAACCCCACACAATCCCCACACACACCTGCAGCAGGCAGGTGACGCACAGCGTCGCAGCCTCGGTGCCGAATGCTGCAGCCGACAGATACTGGGGGAGTGGGCGGGGGGGAGGGGCCGGGCACTATGTGTGGTAAAGAAGAGAGTGCGAGAGTGAGAGAGAGAGGGACAGAAAGAGAGGCAGAAATAGAGAGAGAGACAGAAATAACGAATTGGGGGGGGGGGGGGGGGGGAGGGAGGGAGGGAGGGAGGGAGGGGCAGGGGAGAGGGGTAACACATGATCAAACGTGCTGAAAATGTCAAAAGTCAACCCCCACGCGCACCAGGTGTCACATGCACTGGTAGTGTTACTAAGGAAACAGGTACTTTAGTGATTAGGCCAGTGATTTCATTTTCGTGATTTTCAATTAATTTTCTGGAGCCATTTGACTGAACATCCGGCTCCATGGCTCCCAAATCCAGCTGCACACCGAAAAGGAAATCACTGGCTTGGGCCTAAAACAAGGCCTCGACTGAAAGTCTGCGGATGGCTCACGTCACGCACCATGAACATGCGGCCGCGTCGCTCCCCCCTCAATGCAGTGCTGCCTAACAAATTATTTAAAAAAAAATGATCGCAGCCTGTAGTCTTGACCAGTGCTGACCCCAAACCAGTGGTTTCCTGCTCAGGCTTTGAATCTTATTTTCCTGCAGCCATTTGGTAGAAGTATTAATTAATTAAATCCACCCAAAACTCGTAACCCTTTGACCAGTGGTAGCCCCAAACCAGTTGTTTCCTATTCAGGCTCTGGTTGTTTTTCAGGCTCTGATTGTTATTACAGCCTTTCGGCAAAAGCTCCGGCTGAGTACGGCTGCGTACGGTGACTCCAGATGCCCAATGTGGCTCCCACAAAACTAACCCAAAGGGAGCGCTCATCACGCACCATGAACATGCGGTCGCGTCCCGCGGGGTCGCCGCCGTCGCCCAGTAGGACACTGAGAACGGCGCCGACGATGGAGAGGGGCGTGCCGTCGCTGCCGCTCCGCACCTGTGTGTGTGTGCGTGTGTGTGTGTGTATGTGTGTGTATGCGTGCGCGCGTGTGTGTGTGTGTGTGTAAGTGTAGCACACTGAGCGCGGCGCCGACGAGGGGAAGGTGCGCGCCGCCGCTGCCGCTCCGCACCTGTGTGCATGTGGGTGTGGGTGTGGGTGTGCGTGTGTGTGTGTGTATATGATCACGATCAGAGCACAACTGCGCAGCACAATAACGTGGGGAGATGTGGAGGTGTGGGAAAGGTGTGGATTGACATGTGTGGAGCATGCGTGGTGTGCCGCAACCACTCACGATGAGCACGACCGCGCAGCACAGCTGTGTGCTCTGTGTGGGGCGGGGTGGTGGTGTGGGCAAGGATCTCTCTCTCTGTCTCTGTCTCTCTCTCTCTGTCTCTCTCTTTCTGTCTCTCTCTCTCTCTCTCTCTCTCTCTCTCTCTCTGTCTCTCTCTCTCCATCTGTCTCCATCTCTCTCTGCCTCTCTCCAGGATCCAAATGTGTGTGCCCGCCAGCCATTCACGATAAGAACGAACGTGCTGGGTGAGAGTGAGGTGTGGGGCGGGGTGGAAGTGTGGGCAAGGTGTGGATTGAAAGGTGTGGGCCCGTCGACCACTCACGAACAGAGCACGACCGCGCAGCACAGGGTGTGGGAAGGTGTGGATGGAAGGTGTGGCCTGGAATGTGTGGGCCAGGCGAGTGGCCGTCAACCACTCACGATCAGAGCACGACCGCGCAGCACAGGGTGTGGATGTGTGGACTAGGTGTGGATGGAAATGTGTGGGCCAAGTGCCCGGCAACCACTCACAATGAGCACGACCGCGCAGCACAGCTGTGTGCTCATCGCAACGGCGCTCTCGCACAGGGTGTGGGAAGGTGTGGATCTAAGTGTTTGGGCCAGTCAACTGCCCGCCAACCACTCACGATGAGCACGACCGCGCAGCACAGCTGTGCGCTCATCGCGACTGCGGATGAAATGACGTAGGCGGTGATCAAGGTGAGGTCCCTGAGGGGGGGGGGAGGAGGGCAAGCGTGTGTGAGCGCGCGCGTGTGGCTGACTGGCGGGCCATACACCCCCCACCCCACCCCACCCCACCCCACCCACACACACTCCTTACACACATAGGGTGTAAAACACAGACACAGAAACAGACAAAGACACAGACACACACAAGGGTGTGCATGTGACACACACAACCCACCGCAGCGCATACACCCCCACAGGGCGTGTGCGCCACGCGCACACGCAACCCACCGCACCGCGACGTGCCCCGCCACATGCGCACACACTCACGCGCACGAACACACAATGCAACCCACCTCAGCGCAACACAACCCCCTCCCTCCCTTCCATAAAGCACACACTAGGTGCGTTGCGTGCTCTGCACACGCGCGCACGCACACGCACACAAACACACACGCAGCCCACCTCAGCGCGACGCCCGCCATCGCGTGCATACACACGCCCCCGTACACACACGTGTGCGTGTCGCGCCACACGCGCGCGCACGCACACGCACACAAACACACACGCACCCCACCTCAGCGCGGCGCCCGCTATCGCGAGCAAACCAGAGCTCCCCCCTCCCCACAGCCTCCATAAAAAACCACGTGTGTGTTGCGTGCCACACGCGTACGGACACACGGACGCATACGAACATACACGCAGCCCAGCTCAGCGCAACGCCCGCCATCGCGAGCAGACACAGCGCTCCCCACACCCTCCATAAACACACACGTGTGTGTGTTGCGTGCCACACGCGCACGCACGCACGGACGCATACGAACATACACGCAGCCCACCTCAGCGGGACGCCCGCCATCGCAATTAGACTCAGCCCTCCTCACACCCTCCATCAACACACACGTGTGTGTGTTGCGTGCCACACGCGCGCGCACGCACACACACACAAACACACACGTAGCCCACCTCAGCGCGATGCCCGCCATTGCGTGCAGACACACGCCCCCATAACCTCCATAAAACACACACGTAGGTGTGTGCCACACGCGCACGCACGCATGCACACGAGCACACGTGCAGCCCACCTCAGCGTGACGCCCGCCATCGGGAGCAGACACAGCCCTCCCCACACCCTCCATAAACACAAGTGTGTGCCACACGCGCAGCCCACCTCAGCGCGACATAGCCCTCCCCCTCCCCTCCATAAAACACCTAAGTGTGTGTGCCACACGCGCGCGCACGCACACGCACACGAGCACACACGCAGCCCACCTCAGCGCGACGCCCGCCATGGCGAGCAGGCACAGTGCCGCCACCACGCCAGCGTTTGCGAGCGCCAGCACCAGCCACAGCGGCACAGGGGTCTGGGAGGGAAGGCGAGGCAGTGGTGGGCGGTGGTGCATGGCACGTGACGGGCTCCATGCATGCGCTTGGGCGCGTGCGTACACACCGCGTGTGCACACGCCGCGTGTGCACAGCTTGTGCATGCTCTGCCCGTGTGCATGCATGCACCCATGCGCCCATGCATGGCTCCTTTGCACCCATGCACCCACGCACACACCTTTGCGCTGCCCTCTGGAGGGTTCAGGTCAGCATGGATGGTGTAGCCCGTGTAGGCCGTCGTCCCCACGCACGCGAGCAGCATGATACCATTGAATGCGAGCACGGCGTTCTCCAGGAAGGAAAAACACGGACCCGCTGCGATATAGGGGTGCCGCGTGACTGATTCACGCAGAGAGGGCATGGCTAGGGTAGTGTTTTGTCGCGTCTGGTGAGTTTGGGTGAGTTTTGTGTGGGGTTCAGACAGGGGTTTCAGCTGGACCCTGGTCCGGCACTCTCCATTCCCCCACCCATCTCCCATCATACATCATCATGCTTGCATC
This sequence comes from Chlamydomonas sp. UWO 241, assembly GCA_016618255.1. Classification (NCBI taxonomy): domain Eukaryota; kingdom Viridiplantae; phylum Chlorophyta; class Chlorophyceae; order Chlamydomonadales; family Chlamydomonadaceae; genus Chlamydomonas; species Chlamydomonas priscui. The sequence continues at coordinate 82,761 of VFSX01000018.1, read as the reverse complement.
TTGGTGTCGACCCGTCATCCCAGGGGGCGCTACTGCCTGCCCGGCGCAGGCATCGGCGGCGGCAGCGCGTGTGTGCGGGAGGCGCCTCGCCACGGTCTCGCGGTGATCAGGGGCTGCATGCGGGGCGCTGCAAGCCTCTTGATGGTTGCATCGATTTTGGGGTGGCAAGGGCGCCAGGCACGCCCCTGTTGCATGTGCATGGGCCCGCATGCATGCACACGCACGCCAGGCACGGTGCCGTGCGCCCTCCCCACCCACATGCGCCGGCATGCAGGCCCTAGATATGCCCGTGTGTCACGCGTGCGATGGGTGCCACCCCCCGCACTTGAACGCCCCCGTGGTGGGGTCCCAGCTGAGTCAGCGGGGTGAGTATCAGTAGCACCACTGCTCCACCACTGACCAACGGTTGCCGCCTGCGCCTCGCTGAGACGCAGTGTATACAACGTCGAGGCAGAGGTCCTGGACCCTCCGCGCTCGCCAGGCTCAGCACCACGCTTCGGCAGCGGCCCTCCCCCTCCTCCGCCTCCGCCGCCGCCGCCACCGCCCCAGGTCAGTCGGGCGGTCGGTCGGCCGGTGGATCGGTCGGTCGGTCGGTCGGTCGGTTTGTTGGACGGTCATTTGGTCGGTCGGTCAGTCGGACGAGTCAGTCAGTCAGTCAGTCAGCCAGTCGAGTCAGTCGAGTCAGTCGAGTCAGTCACACGGCACGCACCACAGCACACGCATGCACTGCACACTGCTGCACCCCACCCCACACACTCCCCATGAGTACACCATGGGGAGTTGTACAGTCTGCTGTGACCAATGGTGGCTCGCCCTGAGCAGTTTCCTTATTGTGTGTCGCCGCAGGCGCCCGTCCTTCCGCGAGCTGTTGCAATGCCCGCAGCATGCTCGCAACATTTGCACTACATGCACGCCACAACACTCACACAGCTGGCCGTCAGGGTGGTGTGTTGCTGCCGCAGGCGCTCGGAGGACCGCCCGCCGCGAGCTGTTTTGCCACGCCCACCACATACATACCACAGCACTGAACGCAGCTGCTGCCGCTGGTGTGTGCTGTCGCAGGCGCTCGGAGGGCCGTCCCGCCGCGAGCTGGCGTTCGCGTTCCTGGGGTCGGGGCTTGGTGCTGCTGCCGGCGCACTGTTCTTCAACAGTGAGTCAGCTTTCTGGTGCTTTTTGTGGTGTTGTGTCCACTGGGTGTCCTTCCTTTTTGACGCGAGTGCTCCAGGTCCATTGCGCCAAAATGATCGGGTGCGGGGGAGAGGGCTGGGTGGTGCGTTTCTGGGGTCGGGTCTTGGTGCTGCTGCCGGCGCGCTGCTCTTCAACAGTAAGCGAGGGAGGGAGCGGCGAGACGATGGGGAGAAGGGTGGACTTTTGTCCATGATTAGGCGGGGTGTCCGCCCTCTTGGCACGGGAGCGAGCGCCGCAGGGGGATGCGCTTATTGCAGCACTCGACAACCCAACCACCTTACCACCCACCCAACCAGCCACACGATTTTGGTGTTTGCACTCGAGTGTGCTCAGGTGAACCATGCCCTGAGCCCATGCACCCCGAGGTCACCCACCCACAACGCACGTGTGCACATGCAGCATGCTGCGAGCATGGAGACAGCGGCGCAGAGGATGCGCCACGACATCCACCTAACCAGCCACCCACCCACCCGAAATCACCCACCCACCACCGCACGTGCGTATGCACATGCAGCACGCTACGAGCATGGAGCGAGTACCGCTGAGGATGCGCTCATTGCAGCACTCGACAACCCAACCACCTTACCACCCACCCAACCAGCCACACGATTTTGGTGTTTGCACTCGAGTTTGTTCACCTGAGCCCCGAATCCGGAGCCCTGAACCATGCACCCCGAGGTCACCCACCCTCGACGCACGCATGCACATGCAGCACGCTACGAGCTTGGGGAGAGCGCCGCTGAGGATGCGCTTGATGCATTGCTCGACAACCCCGACTTCCTGGACTCCGTGTCGAATGATATCCTGATGCGAGAGTGAGTTAAGAGTGGCTCGTGACTGATCTAATCGAGCGTGTGTGTGCTTGTGTGTGTGTATTTGTGTGTGTAGTGTATGTATGTGTGTGTGTGTGTGTGCGTGTGTGTGTGTCACGCTGTTTGACACCCCCTGACATCCTGGACTCTGTGTCGAACGACATCCTGATGCGAGAGTGAGTTTGGGGAGGCTGGGGTGACTGATGACACCATGTGTGTGTGTGCTTGTGTGTGCGTGTGTATGTGTATGTGTATGTGTAAGTGTGTGTGTGTGTGTGTGTATTATGTGTGTGGTCGAGGACACACACACACGTACACACACACATGCACGTGCACACACACACACACATGCATGTGCACGCACACACACACACGCACACACCTTCACACAAACGCACACACACACACACACACACACACACGGCAGGTACGGCGAGAGTGAGGAGACGCTCGACGCGCAGAACGGAGTGCTCGACGGTCTCGACGCTCAGCTCGCTGCTCTAACCCAGGAGCTTGAGGAGAAGCTGGGCAGCCAGAAAGAGTGATGGGTGATGGGTGGCACTCTGATGGCGGCACACTGGCGGAAAACTTCGACGCTCAGCTCGCTGCTCTGACCCAGGAGCTTGAGGAGAAGCTGGGCAGTCAGAAGGAGACACGAGTGTGGGCAACGAGAAAGAGTGATGTGTGATGTGAGTCACTCTGATGGCGGCACACCGACGCTCAGCTCGCTGCTCTGACCAAGGAGCTGGAGGAGAAGCTGGGCAGCCAGAAAGAGTGATGCATGGGGGCAACCAGAAAGAGTGATGAGTGATGTGTGTCCCTCTGATGGCGGCACACTGGCGGGAAAGCTTCGACGCTCAGCTCGACCAAGGGGCTTGGAGGAGAAGCTGGGCAGCCAGAAAGAGTGACGGGTGTGGGCAATTAGAAAGAGTGATATGTGATGTGTGTCACTCTGATGGCGGCACGCCGACGCTCGTCTTTCTGCTCTGGCCCAGGAGCTCGAGGAGAAGCTGGGCAGCCAGAAAGAGTGATAGGAGTGAGAAGTCCCTGTGATGGCGGCCAGGCGGCAGGCGGGCAGGTACACTAGAGCTGCTGGGCAGCGCAGTGCAGCGTGCCGGCTGGTCTGACCTTGAAGCTGGGACGAGAAGCTAGGCAGCCAGTGATAAGTGACGAGTCGCTCTGATGGTGGCAGACAGGCATGCTGGTGGGCAGCGCATGGCAGAGCGCTGGCTGCACTGACCAGGGAGTTGGAGGATGGGCGAGTGCGTTCCGAAACCAGCACAATTCCGTTGATTGATCGCGCCCTCGACACGTCGAGCGGGGCTGAGCCGAGGCAGTTTTTCATTGTCGCTGCCGCAAGGGTAAATTTTTTATGGCCCCCATTGTAACTTAGTCCGGAGCCCTGCCAGCTGCAGAGCCCTTTCCCATTTCTCGTCTCCCCTCTCTTCTCCCCTCTCCCCTCTCCTCTATCCTCTCTACCCCCTCCCCTCTCCCCTCTCCCCTCTCTCCCCTCTCCCCTCTCCCTCTCCCCTCTCCGTCTCCCCTCTCCCCATGTGAGAGCCTCAGTAGAAGCCACAGTGGGGGTAAACAGCTTCATGTGGGAGCCACAGTGGGGGTCAGGAGGGCAGGCCGGTCGACCCTCGACCTTCCCAGGGTGGGGTGGGCCTATTGGGAACGGGGGCGCGAGGAAGCAGACAAGGTTGAACAAGTTTTACACGTGCGCGCCCGGGGGCCTCGGGCGCAAGATTTAAGGCCTAGACTATACGTCTAGGAGAGCTTTGCTAGGAGAGCCCGCAAGGCCACGCAGCGCGCCAGCCAACTAGGGAGTCAAAACAAGGAACTTGTCCTCCTCCCCTCGCCCCCCCCCTCCTCGCTACACAAGCGCCAGCTAGCTAGGGATTGGGAACGGGCCCGGAGCGTGAGGAAGCAGACACGCTCACATTGACTGCTACTGCGCGCGCTCCGATGAGCCTTGCTGCAGCGCCGTGCTGCAGAGTGAGTGGGTCGGGCTTTGAGCCATGCCCTCCACACCCTCTCACGGGCGGCTGTTGGCAGACGTGAACGACCCCCATCGGTGTTCCACCGCACACGATGGAGAGGCGGACGCGCGCCGGCGCCCTGGTGGTTTGCACCCACCACTTCCCACCACGCGACCTTGTTGGTTTCACATGTTTTACACGCGCGCACCTGGGGGACCCCAGGGCTTGAGTCAAGGCCTGGACCACACGAGGGGGGGCTGGGGGGGCTCTACTAGGCCTGGACCGCACGTAGGGGGGCTCTACTAGGGGGGCTCTACTAGGAGAGCCTGCAAGGCCATACAGCGCGCCAGCCTACCATGGGCACGCCGGGGCGCCCTAGTGGCTTAAGGAGTCAGGTGGCGGTGGCGGCGTGTCAGCGTCATTCCTCAGCGCCAAGCCTGCCATCAGGGGCATTGGTGTGGAGCCGCGCGCGGGCGGCATGGAGCGTGTGCTCCACTGTGTTTTTACAGTTTTTACATGTATGCGCCTGGAGGACCCCGGGGCGTGAGTTAAGGCCTAGACTACACCTCTAGGGGAGCTCTTCTAGTAGAGCCCGCAAGGCCACGCAGCGCGCCAGCCTACCAGGGATCCGCTGTGACGTCTGACGCGGTCGCATCACCGTGGCACGAGTAAGGAGAGTGTGCAGCGCGCGTGCACGGAGCGTGCATGCGTGAGGGCACATGCCGTAGGGCACAGCGTGACACACGCATACGGTCGTCAGTCGCGCCGCAGCTCCCTCACTTCCGTGGCCACGCCCCGAAGGTGCTTCTTGTGAACAGTAAACTGTTAACCATGACGCACGCTAAATGGCTGGCGCGGGCGTATCCGTGTGTGTGTGTGTGTGTGTTGATGCCTAGCAGTGGGATCTGCTGTGGAGGTAGACGCGCAGGGAGTCGTAGGACCTGTGTGTGTGCGTGCGTGTGTGTGTGTGTATGTGTGTGTGCGGTCGATTGTACAGTCCGTCGGACGCATTTTGTATGTGTGTGTGCGTATGTGTGTGTGTGTGTGTGTTGATGCCTAGCAGCGGGATCTGCTGTGGAGGTAGACGTGCACGAGGTCGTAGGACCTGTGTGCGTGCGTGCGTGTGTGTGTGTGTATGGGTGTGCGGTCGATTGTACAGTCCGCCAGACACCTTTTGTGTGTGTGAGTGTGTGTGTGTGTGTGTGTGTTGATGCCTAGCAGTGGGATCTGCTGTGGAGGTAGATGCGCAGAGGGTCTCTGGGGCTAGGCATGCAGCGCCTGCGCGATTGCAGAGCTGCAGTCTTATGGTGACCTTTCGAGTTGCTGAGCGGGCGCAGGGGCGGGGCAGGGGGGCAGCCGCTGCAGAAGGATTTTTTTTGCACTTACACTCGGTGCTGCTGGCGTACTATGGCACACCGCAACGCAACACGCACCAACGCCACTGCACATACGCCCCCCTGAGCTACACGTCCTGACCAACTGCAACTGCACAGACTTACTGCATCCCGCAGCTTGTCCACAGTGCTCGCCAACCAGCTGAGCCAACTCAGCGGAAAATTTGGGATCCAAAGGCCACCCCGGTCAACTCAGCCCTCCCCCTCCCTCTGTTTCCCCCTGTGCGAGAAAGTTGTTTGTATGTTCGAGGCTCAGTTGTTGAGGTTGAACTGATTTTCTTTATTGGTGAAGTCAAAACCTTGGTGTTCTTTGTGGTTTCCTTTGTGGTGTTCTTTGTGGTGGTGCTCTTTGTTGTTGACGCCGAAATTGCATCTTATTGTTGGGAGTTGAAAACCGGTAAACAACGACCACTTGGTTGTGGACTCGACTCGTCAGACCCTCGGAACAGCACGCAGGCATGACCAGTGGATCCACTGATCATCTCCGGAGTGCGTTCTGGCCTAGCGACCTGCCGCCGCAGGCTCCTGCGCTGCCTTCATCGCAGGAAGGGCAGGGGGAACCATCTCTTGCACCATCCCTGGTTCCGACTCTGCCTCTGGCTCCAGCTCCGGCGCTAGCTCTGGCTGAGGCATGCCGCTCGAGTGGTGCACCATGATCATCCACACTCCGTTGATCTGCACACCGGGGAGGCATGGGTCGTGTGCAGAGGTTTGACCCTGGTGGGCTGGCGCGCTGCATGTCCTGGTGGGCTCTCTTAAGTAGAGCTCCCCTAGACGTGTAGTGCAGGCCTTAACTCACACCCCGGGGTCCTCAGGGCGCGTACGTGTAAAACCTGAAACCATTGCATCGAGCAGCCGGCTGAGCTAGCTGAGCAGCCGGGTGGCAGGCTGCACCGGCTGCACTGGCATCCAAGGCTGGATCTGGGGGCCTGGGGTGGATCCGGAGGGCTCGTGCCCTGTCTAGATCCAGTGCGTGCGCGCATGTGGGGGTTTGCCCCTGCCAGGTCGCCAGCCAGTTACAGCCTGAAACTGAGTTAACAGTTGTCGGGCGCTAGCGCCGACACAAGTCGCATACATCATTACTGGTGTCACACAGACTGTAACATCCATCAATAGACCTTTTTTTTGGTGGGCCTCGTGCCTGCTCTCTTAAGTCCCGCTGGAGCTTTGGAACCGAACGTGTGACCGCCGGCAGTGGATTGTAAAACTCTCATCATCAAATAGGCAAGGGCGACTAGGCAGAACCACCGGCAGTCGACCAGTACTAAACCCTAGCCCCCAAACACTAAACTCTAACCCCTAACCCCTGAACCCTGAACCCTAACCCCTGAACCCCGAACCCCGAACCCTACACCCAAACTCCTAACCCCGAACCCCGAACCCTGACGCGCACCTTCTTGCACACCTTCTTGCTTGTACACGAACGTGACGCGCGCATGCACAGTGACTGCTCGCCGTCCTCGACACCAAAACCCTACCCCTGAACCCTAATTCCTGAACCCTAACCCCTGAACCCTACACCCAAACTCCTAAACCCTGATGCGCACCTTCTTGTACACGAACGTGAAGCGCGCATGCACAGTGACCGGCTCGCCGTCCTTGACACCGACAAAGGTGTACAGGCCTGAGTTGATGGCAACGTCGTCTGGCAGCAGGCGCACGTGGGACTGCGTGTGTGCGGGGCAAGGGGAACAGGGCAGTGGTCAGTTCGGCGGGGATATATACCAGTTGTTAAGTGATGGGCATACAGCAGGCGTAGTGAGCGCAGTGGGCGGTCAAGGTGTACAGGCCCGAGTTGATGGCAACGTCGTCAGGCAGCAGACGCACGTGAGATTGCGTGTGTGTGGGTCAAGGGGAGGCGGGTGGACCAGTCGGTCAGGTGAGCGGGGATTCACCAGTTGTTAAGCGGTGGGCATACAGCAATTGCGGGCGCAGTGTGGCAGCACAGGTGTCAACGCCCAAGTTGATCGCAACGTCGTCTGGCAGCAGGCGCACGTGGGACTCCGTGTGGGTGGGTCAAGGGGAGGCGGGTGGAGCAGTCGGTCAGTGGGGCGGGGATGCACAGCGGTGAGCTGTGATGGGCAGGTTCCCAGGGATTTCAGTTGGGCAGCAGGTGAACGTGGGACTGCGTGTGTGTGTGTCGAGGGGAGGCGGATGAGCAGTCGGTCAGTGGGACGGGGGTGAACAGGTGAGCGGACAGCCGTCATGGGCACAGGTTTGCACGCCTGAGTTGATGGCAACGTTGTCTGGGTGCATGCGCACGTGGGACTGCATGTGTGTGTGTCAAGGGGAGGCGGATGAGCAGTCGGTCAGTGGGGCGGGGGTGTACAGGTGAGCGGACAGCCGTCATGGGCACAGGTTTGCACGCCTGAGTTGATGGCAACGTTGTCTGGGTGCAGGCGCACGTGGGACTGCGTGTGTGTGTGTCAAGGGGAGGCGGATGAGCAGTCGGTCAGTGGGGCAGGGATGTACAGGTGAGCGAACAGCCGTCATGGGCACAGGTTTGCACGCCTGAGTTGATGGCAACGTTGTCTGGGTGCAGGCGCACGTGGGACTGCGTGTGTGTGTGTCAAGGGGAGGCGGATGAGCAGTCGGTCAGTGGGGCAGGGATGTACAGGTGAGCGAACAGCCGTCATGGGCACAGGTTTGCACGCCTGAGTTGATGGCAACGTTGTCTGCGTGCAGGCGCACGTGGGACTGCGTGTGGGTCAAGGGAAGTCCGGTTGGAGCTTTGGAACCAAACATGTGACCGCCGGCAGTGAATTGTAAAACGACTTCATCGTCAACTTCATCATCATCATGTAAAACCTATAAAACAGTAACAGCCCATCCGAACGTGTGACCGCCGGCAGTGAATTATAAAACAACTTCAGCATCATCATGTGAAAACGATTACCAGAAACAGCCCAGCCGCACCTCATCGATTGTGCCAACAGGGTCCAGCTCCAGGAACTTCACAAAGTAGTCCTCGATGCCCTCCGGCGTTGTGCGCACGCGGTTAGAGATCGTCGGCAGCAGCACGGCCCTGGGGCCATACCTGCATGGAGGGATGGAAGGGGTTTAGGGGTTAGGGGGTGGGAGTTACCCGGAAGGTTGAAGTTTTAGGGTTTGAGCGAGGTTTGTGTGAGGCGACACGAGCGCAGATAGAGGCAATAGCAAGGCGTCGTGGGCGTGCGCGCATGCCACAGGCGGGGAGAGGGGCGAAGGTTGAGCGGGAGGAGGGAGAGGGAGGGGGGGGGCGCTCGGCAGATGTGAAGGCGTGTCAGGCATGGCAGGCAGGCCATCCCAAAGAGAGCATGGAGGAGCAGCTGCAGCACACAGATGTGAAGGCGTGGCAGGCATGGCAGGCAGGCCATCCCAATGAGAGCATGGAGGAGCAGCTGCAGCACACACACGGTGACCGTTGGCAGGACTCACATGTCGGCAACCTTCTTGGGATCTCCCGTCGCGAGGGCATCGTTCCAAAGCTTGAACTGCATGGGTGTTGTGATGGGCGGGTGGGTTGCAGAGCGAGCCCCTCGGGCTGATGCGGGTGGCAGACTGGGGCATGGGGTAGGCCAGGCACCAGATTGAAAAGGCACCCCTGTGGTCGAATTCTATTGAACCCCTAGGAACGTCCTAGGTGGACGGGACACGGTTGTCACGCATGACTGTCATCCAAGCACGCTCCCGAAAGCCCGAGACAGAAATCTCCCCGACCTGGGCAGTGACCTCGGCGGCCTCCGTGGCGTTGGTGGCAGCGGTGGCAGCAGCAGGCTTTGTGGCATTGGCAGCAGCGGGCTTTGTGGCATCGGCGGCAGCGGGCTTTGCAGCAGTGGCAGGCATGGGCGCCTGAACGGCCTGGACCAACGCATAGGCCCGACTGAAAGGGTGCCCCTCTGGTCGTGTTCTATTGGACCCCTAGGTGGATAAAAAACCGTCGTCACGCATGACTGTCATCCAAACAAATGCTACTACAAGTCCGAGACAGAAATCTCCCCTACCTGGGCAGTGACCTCCGCGGCCTCGTCGCCTGTGGCGTTGGCAGCAGCAGGCTTTGCAGCGGTGGCAGCAGCAGGCGTTGTAGCGTTGGCAGCAGCAGGCATTGTAGCGTTGGCAGCAGCGGGCTGTGTAGCGTTGGCAGCAGGCATGGGCGCCGGATCGACGGGCGCCTGGGTCGCCTGAGCGGCCTGGAACAGCGCGCGGCGTGCGGCGGCCCCAGCGGCGGGCTCCGACTCGTCCTCGGCGTCGAGCACAGGCTCCGGCATCTTGGATGAGTGGTGGTCATCGATGTACCACGTGCCGTTGATCTGCGCAGCAGCGGGTGTGTGGGCGAAGGGGGGGGGGTTCACTGAATGCTCCGGCATCTTGGATGAGTGGTGGTCTTCGATGTACCACGTGCCGTTGAGCTGCGCAGCGGGTGTGTGTGGCAGGGGATGCGGTGCGGGGTCACTGAACCAAGGGTTCAGGGTTTTGGGGTGTTAGGGGGCTCCTTCTGGACGTCCGACATGGCCTCCGGCCTCTTGGAAGAGTGGTGGTCATTGATGTGCCACGTACTGTTGATCTGCGCAGCAGCGGGTGTGTGGGCGAAGGGGTGGGGTGCGGGTCACTGAATGCCCTGGCAAGTTGGATGAGTGGTGGTCATCGATGTACCACCTGCCGTTGATCTGTGCAGTGTGTGTGTGGGCGAAGGGGGGGGGGAGGTGCGGGGTCACTGAATGTGCCGGCACCTTGAAAGAAAAGTGGTCGTCGATGTACCACGTGCCGTTGATATGCGCAGCGTGTGTGTGGGCGAACGGGGGCGTGCGGGGTCACTGAAGCAAGGGTTTATGGTTTGGGGTCAAGTTTTTTAGGGGACTCCTCCTCGACATCGAGCACGGGCTCCGGCATCTTGGAAGAGTGGTGGTCATCGATGTACCACGTGCCGTAGATCTGCGCAGCAGCGGGTGTGTCGGCCAAGGGGGGGTGGGGGGGGTGCGGGGTCACTGAATGCTGCGGCACCTTGGATGAGTGGTGGTCATCGATGTACCACGTGCCGCTGATCTGCGCAGCGGGTCTCTGGGCAGAGGGGGGGGTGCAGGTCACTGAAGCTTAGGTTGGGGGTTGAGGAGTGAGGGTTCAAGGTTTAGGTTTGAGCGTTTAGGGACACCTTTGGGGGGGTAGGGTTGAGGGTAAACGGTTTAGGTTTGAGCATTTAGGACACTTTAGGGGTGGCGCTTTAGGGGGACACTTCAGGGCGTTTAGGCTTTTTAAACCCTAAAGGGTTCAGGGAACGCGTTTGGAACAGAGACAGCAGCTTGACCCAATAAAAAGTGGCCTGCATTGTTAGGGCCAAAACTGGACTTGGGTCTAGACGGTGGTGCCAGGACTAGGAAGGTGGTCTTCGCTGGAAAGCCGATGTGACTGTTAATGGTACTAACCGGCGGGCGTGTGTGTTACGGAAGGGAGGGGTTGGGTGCGAGTGTGGCTGGATGCTCCTGTCCAGCGTCAGCCCTCTTAATGTAAGGCCCACTGTGGGACCAAGCATTTGCCACTAGGCCCAGTATGGGACCACTCATACGCCACTAAAGTGGGCCTAGCTAGGCCCACTCTGGAACTGGACCTGGGTCTTAACGGTGGTACTATAGTACTAGGAAGGTGGTCTTCGCTGGAAAGCCGATGTTACTGTTACTGTTACTGCCCGGCGTGCACGTGTGTTTCGGAAGGGAGGGGTTGCGTGCAAGATGGCTCTCAAATCCTGCTCCAAACGCTGTAAACAAAACACCGATCCCGCCCCTTCGCCCCACCAGTGATTTTCTTTTCAGGACTTGGAATAAACTTTTCCACAGCCGGATTTGGCTTTGACCACGTTGACCGTTGACCTCACGTTGGCCGTTAGCCCTCAAACATAGACCATTTGATAGCTCTTGACAAGCTCTGCCTGGCAAGCTTATCAGACTTGCAGTCAACTGGATGGGTTGAGCTGTGTTGAAAGTCAAAGTACAGCCAGAATACAGCTAAATGGCTGTGCAGAGCCGAAAAGGAAACCACTTCGCCCCACCCACCTTCTCATGGACGTAGCTGAAGCGAGCCTGCGCCTGGAAATCAGTGCCGTTGGAGTCGTGCAACAGCAAAAGCCCCCCCCCCCCCCCCGAGAAGCACTGCGCATCCCGCCCCTCCGCCCCACCCACCTTCTCGTAGACGTAGCTGAAGCGAGCCTGCACCTGGGACTTGGTGCCATTGGCGTCAGTCACGTTGAACGTGTAGATGCCAGAGTTGGTAGCAACGTTGGGGCCCAGCAGGCGCACGTACGACTGCGTGGCGGGGGACGGGACGTGCGCCATAGGAGAGTGGCAGTGTGGGGTGAGAAGGAGGGGGGGGAGAGGTGTGTGCGTGCTAAATGGTGGCCACATTGGGGCCCTGCAGGCGCACATAAGACTGCGCAGGAGGGACGGAACGTGCCCTATAGGAGAGGGGCAGTGTGGGTTGAGAAGCAGTGTGTGTGGGGGGGAGAGGGGGGGGGGTGCTTAATTGGGGCCCAGCAGGCGCACGTAAGACTGCGGGGAGGGGGGGGGGGCGTGCCCCATAATAGGAGTGTGTGTGGGGGGGAGAGGGGGGGAGGGAGGAGAGGGGGTGGTGGTGCTTAATTGGGGCCCAGCAGGTGCGTGTAAGACTGCGGGGGGGGGGGGACGTGCCCTAAAGGAGAGGGGCAGTGTGGGGTGAGAAAGAGTGTGTGTGTGTGTGGGTGCTTAATTGGGGCCCAGCAGGTGCACGTAAGACTGCGGTTTGTGTGTGTGGCGTGCCCCATAATAGGAGGGGGCAGTGTGGGGTGGGAAGGAGTTGGGGTGAGGGAGGGAAGAGAGGGGAGGGGGTGCTTAATGGCGGCAACATTGGGGCCCAGCTGGCGCATGTTGGACTTCGTACGGGTACGGGACATGCCCCATAAGAAAGGGGTAGTGTGGGTTGAGAAGGATTGGGGGGGGGGGAGGAGAGTGAGGAGTGCTTTATGGGGAAGCTTACTAATCTGTCAGGCCGGCAGGCGGCGGGCGGGCGGCGGGCGGGCGGGCGGCGGCGGCGGGCGGGCGGGCAGGCAGGCAGGCGGGGACACGCATCGGTCAGTGTTTGATCAGTACGTGTTTGTTTGGCCTGTATCTTTCGGGCATTGCTTGCATTTGGTGGGTGTTTGATAAGTGCTTGTTTGTTTGGCCCGTTTCTTTCGGGCATTGTTTACGCACCTAGTGATGGGCAGCAGCAGCGGCAGTGGCAGCGGCAATTTGAGGTTCGGGCAGCGGCAATTTGAGGTTCGGGCAGCGGCAGCTGCAGCGGCAGCGGCAATTTGAGGTTCGGGTTTCGTGCGGGTCGGGTAGGCAGCGGGGAAGGCAGGACGGTAGGAAGTTGGGGAGGCGGATGTGACCGTGGATGCGGGAAGTACGGGAGAGGTGGGGGGCTGTGACAGGCACCCAGCGGGAATCACACACACAACACGCACAACAACACGCACAAAACACACAACAACCCACACACAACAACACGTGCGAGCGTGCTGCAGTCCGGCCGTACCTCGTCGATCGTTCCGTTTGGGTCCAAGGCCATGAACGTCACAAAGTAGTCTTCAATTCCTGCCGGCGTCTTGCGCACGCGGTTCGAGACGGTCGGCAGAAGCACGGCTTTGGGGGCATACCTGCAAAAAGGGTTTGGGGTGAAGTTTTTTCCGTTAAGGGTTACGAATTTTCGGTTCGGGGTTCGGGGTTTGGGGTTTGGGGTTTTGAGTTTTCGTATTTTTTTTACTGGAGGGGCAGGATTGGTGAAAGAGTGTTTTGAGGGAGAAGGTGGTGAAGGAATGTTGAAGGGGGCGGGGGGCGAGGTCAGTGAGAGGGGTCATGAGTGTAGATGAAGAGGCAGCAGCACGGCATTGGGGGCGTACCTGCAAGGAGGGATGGAAGGGGGGGGGGGGGGCGAGGTCAGTGAGAGGGGACACGAGTGCAGATGTAGAGGCAACAGCACGGCGTTGGGGGCGTACCTGCAAGGAGGGATGGAAGGCGGGGGGGGGGCGAGGTCAGTAAGAATGGACACAAGCGCAGATGTAGAGGCAACAGCACGGCGTGTTGGGGTCATACCTGCGTGCACCAGGCGGGGGTGCGCGCTTGAGGCAGACCTGCAGCTGTGGCAGGCGCGGCAGGGTTCGAGGCGTGAAGTGGAGGCGCGGCAGGCACGGCAGGGAAGCATACCACATGTGGCAGGAAGGATGGGAGACTAGAGGGAACCGGGGGCGTCAGTGGCCACAGGGAGACACAGATGCAGAGTGGCATGGCCACGCCTATCTCTATGGCGACAGACGCAGCACGCACGTCGCACGACTCACATTGCGGCCTCCGTAGCGGGGTCGCCAGTAAGCAGCGCATCGTTCCAAAGGTCGAACTGCATCGGTGGTGCGGTGGCGGGTGGGTTGCAGAGCGAGCCCCTCGGGCTGATGGGCGGGGCGGCATGCGCAGGCTGAGGAATAGAACGCAGGCGCCAGGCTGCAAGGGCACCCCTCTCTGTCCGCGCTCACTTACCTGGTCTTCGATCTCCGCGAGCTCCACCTGGGTGCTGTTCTCAGTGGTGTTGGGCGCCTGCGGGGGTTCAACCAAGGGGGGGGGGAATAGAGTGCTGTTGGCTGTCACAGCCGCCAAAAATCACAGAGTGATGGGAATAGGCAAACATCCCCTGCGTGCCTGAAACAGCGCGCGGCGGCCGAGCACAGCGCTGTCGATTGCCGTTGCCGTCGCGCTCCAGACGCCGACCAGCAAAAGGAGGAGCAGCATCGCCTGCAGCGCGAGGGCATGTGGGGGGGGGGACGCAACTAAGTCAGGCGGCTGTGTGCGATCGTAGCTACGACATGACTACATGCGGAGCGCACCTTGGAAGCAGGCATAGAAAAGATCGCCATGTTTTAGAAGGAGCAGAGATGTTGATAGCGTCAATAGGCGGATCGACGCCTTATCTTGATTTTTTCCACACTTCCTCTTCCTCTACAATCCCGACCAATCACAATTGGTAATCGATGGCGATTGATTAGCATCTTCTGTTGTAGAGCTGCACAACATCCACTACCATACATTCGCATGCACTACACACACGTGCAAGCTTGAAGCTGGCGGTCACTGGTGGACGAGCGAGTGCGGTGAGCTGCTATGATGGATGCGGCTCTGGCGCTGCACCCCCCAACCCCCCACCCCCCCACCCGGGTCGCACCCCGGGAGCCAATGCGTGACATGAGCGCATCTGGAAGCTGCGGGTAAGTGGTCCTGCCAATATTGGCAATTGGCAACTCATTATAATGATGAATTTGTTTCACAATCCACTGCCAGCGGTCACACGTTCGGTTCCAAAGCTCCAGCGGGATTTAATACAGCAGGCACAAGGCCCAACAAAAAGGTCGAGCTACAAAAGTAGCCGGCCAACTGTTGTAGAGCTAGCGCATCTACTACCACACTGAAACATCCACTACACGAACGTGAAAGCGGCGTTGGCGCTTCAGCTGGCGGTCAGGTGGACGAGCGAGTGGATGCAGCTCTGGCGCTGCCCCCATGCCCCTCCCCCCTGGTTCGCACGGGAGCCGGGGACAACCCTCTGCGTGAGGCTGAGCGGCCTGGAGGCGGCGGAGCCAGTGCCGTGGCAGCCGCCGCTTCCCAGCGCTCGCTAGGAGCGCATCTGGTGGCTGCGCGCGTAAAGCAGTGCACTACTCGCGATGCATCAACTGCGAACGTCACGCCTTCACCGGAACCCCCCACCCATCCACCCCCGGAATGTCAACGCCCAACATTCTTCCCGCCACACGACAGCATTCTCTCCACCACACGCCGACAAAAAAAGCGAATTTTCCGCCCACTATAGCTGGTTTCCGCTGCCCCCAGAAGACAGCTATTTCACCTCCACGGCACAGTGTTACAAATCCACTGCCGGCGGCCACAATCAGTTCCAAAGTTCCAGTGGGACTATCAGACAGCAAGCACAAGGCCCACCTAAACGTCAAGCTCCGCGGGAGGAGCCCACGGTAGGCACCAGGTGGTGGGTGCCGAGCATGCAGCACCGCTAGCTGGGCTCAGTCCTGAACCAGCCAGAGGCAGACCCCAGGTTATAACCGGCTGTCAAGCCAGGACCATGCAGGGACAAGGAGCCCAACTGATGGGTGCGCGTGAGTGGTCTTGCCAATCAGGCTGCGCTGGGAACTTCCGGATGGCATGCAGAAGGCCTGCCCATACGGATGGCGTCATCACAAAGAGGACGGGCCGCCGGCAACAGCGCGGCATGCGCACCGCTTCTGGGAGTGCTGTGGTGGAGGCGGTGACTGGTGGCTGCTGCTGCTGCTGCTGCTGCTGCTTCCCTCCCTGCCCCTGCCGTAGTACCACTTTGCCTTGCCGATTAAATAAATCCGAAGATGTGCCGACAAGGTCGATTTCTAAAAAAGATTGCCGAAAAAAGTAAAAAGACGCAAAAAAGTGGCGTAAAAACGGGAAAACCCTGGGAAAACCCCCACGGCAAGGCGCCCAAAATCTTAACAATTACCCCACGGGGGGGGCAGGAAAATCAGAAAATACAGGCACGCTGAATGTCAATCTCCTTGATGCGTACGTTCCAAATCAAGCGGATTTTTTGAATTCGGACACCTGGAGGCCGAGATGTGAGGGCTCAAAGTGGGAGGGGTGGTGTGTGTGGGGGGAGGGCGCAACAAAATAAATACGGGGGGTCCAGAACTTTCTTTCCAGTGGGCTGTTTTCGACGGGAAGACCACCATTGGAACCGCCTTGATGAGAGGAGCACGAATCCACTCTCAGAAGAGACCCTGGGTTAATAGGGTGGGGGTCCACACCTTCTCAATGCCCTACCCTTTCGCGTGCTCCCAACGATGCACCAAGTGCCCACCTAGGGGTTTGAGCGACCTTGATGGATTGAGATGGGACCGATGCCATCTGAATCTCCTATGAGAGCACAGCAAAACACCTCAGGAGAGTCAACCCTGAATCTGCCTGGAAAGTGTGAACTGGAGGGTCCACACTCCTTGGTGCCCGCCGACTAAGCCATGGTATGGCTAGATTTGGGGGGTAATTTTGGCCATCTGCCGGCGACTTAGACATTGCGATGGACAGCCCTTTCTGTAAGGAAGCCATGCGCCTTGGTCCCGGCTCCATGCATGGTGTATTCAGCGAGTTGGGGGGGGGGGGGGGGGGTCAGACCTCCCCCCCAAAATATGTACCGTGCCTGCAGGAAACACGTTTCTTGCCCCCCCCGTGAATTACCCCCTTATAAATGGGGAAAAGGCAAAGCGGTACTACGTTACTCCGGTAGTCACGCGCTGCCAGGTGGCTGCTGCCAGGTGTGGCTGCTGCAGCCCCTCCTGGGATGCGTGCTGGTGTGTAAGGGTAGCGGTGCAGCAGCGGTGGCAGCGCTCTGGTGGGCGCCAGTGATTTCCTTTTTGGCTATACACAGCCATTTGGCTGTATTCAGGCTTAACTTTGACCTTCAACAAAGGGCTCGATTAACGGAGGCGCGTTCTCGTCGCCGAGCCCTGGACCCAGCAATGCGGCGCTGCTGGTGACTAGGATCTCCGTGCCGCTGACGAGCGGGATAAAATACGACTGGCCTGGCTCCTGCTAGACTGTCCCTCGGTGGAAACTACAGGAGCGGCTTGCCCGGCGCTGTCATGGCTTGGCGAGTAGCCGCGGCGCTGCCGCGACCCGTGCTGGGAGACGGCCCTTATCCTCCTCCCATGCAGGACGCCATGCGGCACCGATCTCGACGAGTTGATCGACGAGCGGAGGAGCTGGCGCCCGTCAATGCATGCTGGACATCGGTCAAGATGGCTGCTCGTGGGGGCGAGCTACCATCAGGGCTTCAGCGGTGGTGACCGCCGAGGAAACAACAGAGTTTATCCGCTTCACCATCGCAGCGTTTGTCACCGCGCTCACCCTCGGGGGCACTCGTCTGCCGGTGACTGGCGTCGGCATTGGTCTTCAGGCAGCCTGCCATGACGACTCTGTTTGCCCAGGCCCCCCTGGAGGGTGGGACCTGGCCATGCATGACGCATGGGGCGCAGGCAGAGCCCCATGCATGGAGTTGGACAACCATGCACCATGCCAGGCGGGGACTTTTCTGCTTCAGCGCCGCCAGTCGGCACAGCCGCGTGGTTGGCCTCAAAGGCCAGGAGGAGGACAGTCCTTTCCTATACGCTCCTTGCCAGACATGTCCCTCAGGGACTTGTTTGGGTCTAAACTAGCCGGCGGGAGCGGTAGTCTAGACGGCAGGTAACCGGCTGGTGGCTATCGTCCTTCACAGGGCGGTGGCACTAGGACTAGTGTTGTCTTAGCTGGAATGCCATGTAACTGTAACTGTAACTGTAAAGCTCATCCCATCCAGTTGATTGTGAGTCTGACGAGCTCGCCAGGCAGAGCTCTCGTCAAGAGCTATCAATTGACCTATGTTTGAGGGCAAACAGGTCAACGTGAGGTCAACGGTCAACGTTGTCAAAGCAAAATCCGGATGTGGATTAATGAATTAAAAAACCTGAAAAGAAAAACACTGGTGGGCGCCCTGGAGCTGCCGCCAGCAGTGGCGCACTTCCCGCACTTCCCGCACTTCCAGCGCGACGATCTGCTGATGATGGATGTTACAGTCAGGGACACCTTTAAAGGCGTACAAGACCGTGCTCGGCGCGTATGGCCCGAGCCTACACCTCACCTTCACGGGAACTGAGATGGCTGGCTGTTGGTGGTAGGGAACCCCAACTCTGTAAAGAGCGTGGGCGCACCCCTAGGTCCCCTACCGCAGCGGTAGCAAACGCTGCTACACTTGGTGGCGGTTGAGCGTGCAGGGGCCTTGGCGACGATTTACCTGTGGGAAGCGCAACCTTCTTCTTTTGACTCCCTGGTAGGCTGGCGCGCTGCGTGGCCTTGCGGGTTCTCCTAGTAGAGCCCCCCTAGACGTGTAGTCTAGACCGTAAATCACGCCCCGGGGTCGTCCAGGCGCGTACGTGTAAAACCTGTAAAACCCATGGGAAGCGGTGGCATTCTTTCAAAGAGCACTCAAAGTTTGCTGAGGGTGGCGTGGTACCACTTGACCCCCTATCCCCTAGGAGCAGTTAGGACCTATTTTGGAGGCGTCGCACAATAGCTCTCCTTTTTGCTCTGGGACTACACGTTGGCAGGCAGCCGGCTGGTGGTTACCGCCCCTCTCAAGTAATTGTTAGGGCCAGAACTGGACTTGGGTTTAGGCGGTGGTACTAGGACTAGAGGTAGTCTTTGCTGGAAAGCCAATGTAACTGTAACTGGCGTGGTACCGCGCGGGTGGACGTGTGTGTGGGGGGGAGTGGGGTGCTCGGCCTGAACGGCCTTATCACCAGCTGTCTGTGGATGTCTCCATCATCAACAGCAACCCAGTGTTGGGCGAGATATGGGGGGGCAAAGTGCAAAGTGTCATAATTTGCCCCCTCTCCTTCTACCTCTTTGTTGAAGTCTTGGACTGCGGGCCCACTTTGACCAGGGTCTCCGTAGATCCCTGACAGAATGGGGGTTGTGATGGAAAGGAGGGGTGCTACCATGCGCGTGGTGGCGAGTGCGGTGTGGTCGCTGGGTAGAGTGGTGCAATGGGTGGCCGATCAGCCCAGATTCCTGTGCTCTTTTGGGGGGGGGAGGCGGGGGATTCTCGGCTCCCTCATGGTTCATACCTGGGCCCCTTGTAACATGAAATATGTGAAATGTGGTGCCTGCCACCCGCCACCGAGCTTTGGTGGCGTTACCGCGAGTCACTTTTTTAATGTTATGGCGTGTAGCCTCGGGCCTGCTCTTCACTTGGAATGATGATGCTCAGGCTGCCGTCCGTGATTGCTGCTGCCATCCCCTTGCGGCTGCCTCTGATGCAGAGGCCCTGGCCTGAGTAGAGCGCTGCGGCGGGTGTGCTACTAGCCCCGCTTCTAGTGGTTTTGGGGGAGGGTTTTTTTGGTCCCTTCATGGTTTCATACCTTGGGCCTGCCCTCCGGCCACTGGGGGGGTTGGTTGTGGAGCCTGCACTGTGGTGCTGCTTGCTTGGTGCCCGCCACTACGTGGTTGGCGCGACCGTGGGCTACTTTTGTAGCTCGACCTTTTTGGTGGGCCTCGTGCCTGCTCTCTTAAGTCCCGCGGGAGCTTTGGAATCGAGCGTGTGACCGCTGGCAGTGGATTTTTAAAGCAACTTCATCATCATGGCCAGCACTCTGTGGGCGTCCAGACGGGGTGCTCATCGTCACCCTGGCTCAGTTGTTGCGGGGTTTCGTGGGCACACGCGACACGTCACTCTCTCTGAGGCAGCGGTAGCGGTGGTGTGGTACCTATAGTGATCAATGTACTTGATGGAGAGGGGGTTGGAAGAGAGTGGGTGGCTCGCTTAAGAGATGGTGGCGGGGGGAGACCTGCGGTCAAGCGTGTGGGGATGCCTACTCATATTTATGCCACTGACAGTGCCTCTAGGTAACACTGTGCGCCATCAATCAGCAGTGATTGGACCCCAATCACTTGTGGTGTAGCTGGCTCACGCAGGAGCAAGTTGGCCGCCGCCTTCGGTCAGCCGGTGTTTCAGCATTTTTCATCAGGGCACACACACCCCGACATCGCTTGGAAAAGGTAGCACATCTTACGACTCGTGCCGTTCGTGAGGCGGCAGGGACAGCAGCTCACGCAGAAACACCGACTGTGAGCGCCGCCTTCAACCATGCAGCCGGCGGGCGGTCGACCCCCCTTCCGCCCCGGCATGCTGCAGGTGGGCGTGTCTGCGTGCACGGGACACGGTGTCGTGTGTGGTCTTGTGATTGAGGAGGGAAACCCGGAACGGGGGAGAGGCGGGTGCCAGACGCGTGTGTGCATGGCGCACCATGCACGTCGCATGGGACTCAATTTCTCATCATCATGACAACACGCTGTTCCTCTCCACCCACCCACCCACCTACCTACCATGCACATGTCGTATGGGGCTTCGGTCTCTCTCGCAAGCTGGTCAGTGACAACGCGTGCTGTCCCCCCACCCACCCTCCTGCAGCAGACTCAACAGCAGCAGCAGCAGCAGCAAAGCGGGGCCGTCATGTCCGCCGGCTACGCCACGCACCACCAGCCAGCCTACGCGGCGTGGCCCCAGGCCCCGGGCGCGCACCCGCCCCCCGCGGGCCCCGCTCCAGGCGGGTATGCGCACGTGCCGCACGCCACACAGCACTGGCACCAGTACTCGGACGTGCATCAGTACTCTGTGCACGCGTCCGCCCCTGCAGCGGCGCCGTCGGTGCCGACGGGCTTTGGCGCCCACCATTACACGGTGCCTGACCCTGTGTCGCCGGCGCCGACGGGCTACGGCGCGCCCAGCGCCCCGGCATCCGGCTACGGCGCGTCTAGCGCAGCGGCATCAGGCTATGGCGCACCGAGTGCCCCGGCATCAGGCTATGGCGCTTCCAGTGCCGCGGCATCAGGCTATGGCGCACCGAGCGCCCCGGCATCCGGCTACGGCGCGTCTAGCGCTGCGGCGTCCGGGTACGGCGACCCGAGCGCCGCCGCGGCGCCGCACGCCTACCCGTACGCGCCGGCCCCAGGCGGCGAAGCAGCGGGGTCGGCGGCGCCGCTGGCGGCCTACGGCAGTGACGGCGGCGGCGGGGGCATGCGCTACCCCGCCATCCACGACCCAGGCCCTCAACCGCCCGCGGCGTCCTCGCGCTACCCGTCCATCCACTCTGCTGCGGCTGCGGCTGCAGCCGCTGCAGCGCCAGGGGCGCCGCGCGCGGGGGGCCATGTGCCGGGGCCGGCCCCCCCGTCCGGCGGGCCCCCCGTGCCGGGGCCGCGCCCGCCCCCCGGAGGACCGCCGCAAGTGGCGCACCACCACGCGGGGCACCACGCGCCGCCCGGCCACTACACGGCACCGCACCACGCGGGCACCGCGGGGCCGCCGCCACCGCAAGCGCACCCCGCGGCGGCGGGCGCGTACGCAGCGCCAGCGCAGCACGCGCACCCGCACCACCCGCACCACTACGTAGCTCCCGCTCCTCCGTACGCGCCGGCGCCAGCGCACGCGCACGCGCACGCGCACGCGGGGCCGCCGGGGCCGGCGCTCGCCCTCGCGCCGCTGTTCCCGCCGCCCGGCGCGCCCGGCTACAGCGCGCACCCCGCGCCCGGGGTCCCCGTGCCGGGGCCGCGCCCACCCCCGGGCGCGCCGCCGCCAGCGGGCGCCGTGGGCGCCAGCGCCAACGGTGGCGCGCACGGGGCCAGCGCGGCGGGCGCCAACGTGGGCGGCGGCGACCGGTTCGGGTCGATCATGGCGGCGCGGCGCGCGCCGCCGGGCGCGCGCGCACCGCCGGCCGCTGGCGGCGGCGCGCGGGGCGGGGGCCCGGGAGGAGGGCGTGATGGCGGACGGGGCGGCGGACGAGATGGCGGGCGGGGCGGCGGGCGGGGCGGGCGGGACGGCGGCGGGCGCGGCGGGCGCGGCGGCTACGACGCTGCGTCTTCGGGGGGTCCTCCGGAAAAGAGGCAGAAAAAAGACAAGTAAGCGTGTTTTGGGGGCGTTTTGGGAGGTGTTTCTGGGGGGTGTGGGAGTGTGTGTGGGAGTGTGTGTGTGGGGGGGGGGCTGAGGGGTGAGGGGGGGGGCACTGGGAGGAAGGTTTGGGGGGGGGGGGGTAGAACAGGCAGAGGAGAGGGACGAGTGAGTGGTGCACGGGGGAGTGGGACAGGGGTTCAGTGATCCCCCCGCAAGCCGTTTACCGCTCGGGGCCGGATTTCTCATTCCCCACGAAACTATCTCGTGCGCTGGGGAGGTCTCGCCGATAGCAGCACAGCGGCATGCGTTGCGTGATCACCCGCCATGTATTGTGCCTGGTGTGGGCGGTCAAAGTTGCTCGAGCCGGGAAAGCATTCATTACAATGATCCTTCCCAGGGGTCACTGGAGGGGTTCCCCTCTCTGTTTTACAGTTGTTAGGGTTTCCAATCGTTTCCACCCTATAAAACTATAAAACAGATCTTAGCTCAAGCCCTAAACCCTCCACTCTAACAAACCCCGAACCCTTATACCCCGCAGGGGCGCTATCACCCCGGAGGTCGTTTTAATGACTGGTCCGGTTCGCGTGCGACCTCCAGCGAGCGCCCAGGAGGCAGCGGAGATTGAAGCGTGGAAGAATGAGCGGCGGAAGCACTTCCCGACGGCTGCAAACCAGGTGAGTCTGCTTTCCGCCATCAGAAAGTGCTTGCGGGGCCTCCTCTCCACTGAAACCAACAAACCAACAATGAACAGATCGACCAACCCTACCCAAATCCCAACGTCTGATCCACGCCATGGAATGCGGTCATAACGTCTGAGACGGTCCGGGGTGCGCCTCAGGCGGTGGTGGGCGCCTGAGGCGGTCGGGGTGGCACCTGAGGCGGTTTGGATAACGCCTGAGGCGACGCCTGGGGCGATCAGGGGTGCGCCCCAGGCGGCGCCTCAGGCGGTCGGAGCGCCTGAGGCGCCGCCTGATCCGCGCCATGGAATGGGACGCCTGAGGCGCCGCCTCAGGCGTTGTGAATGTGGTAGGGGGGGCCTGCTCTTCCCTGAAACCAACAGACCAACGACTTGTTAAAACATAACAAAAGACTGGTTAAACCTAAAGCAAGACTGTTTTTAACTACTACAAGCCACTTGGTAACGCTGTGAGTTTCTCTTTCTTTTCGCAAATCTTTCCTATTGCGTAACTAGTAACCAAGCCAAGAGACTACAGGGATGGCGTTTCGCCATCCCCGGGCTACAAGCAGCTCTAATCAACCGATCGACCAACCAGCCAACCAACCAACCAACCAACCGACCAACCAGCCAATCCAACGAACCGATCGGTTGGCTGGCTGGTTGGTTAGTGTGGTGACGGAATTGTAGCAAACTCGCCTTACTTGTATGTACTACTTGTACTATCTATGAGGCAACTGTTACAACTAGTTCCTTTTGTCCTGTTGTTACAGGAGTGCTGAAAGCGCTTTCCGACGGCTGCGAACCAGGTTTGTATGGTTGGTCGGTTGGTCGGTTGGTGTTGGTTGTCTGTCAATTCGACGGTTGTTGCGTTGGGCGGTTTATCGGTTGGTCGGTCGATCGGTTGGCTGGTTGGTTGATGCGTTTTTGCGTTGACGGTGCAACGGAAGCGCTGCCCGACGGCCGCAAACCAGGTTTGTTGGTTGGTCGGTTGGTCTGTTGGATGAACGGTCGGTTGGCCGGCTGGTCAATTGGTTGGTTTTTTGGTGGCTTGGTTGCTTGGGTGGGACCTGGCCATGCATGAGGCATGGGGCGCCGGCTGAGCCCCATGCAAACGAGATCTGGACAGCCATGCACTGCCAGGCGGGGACCGTTCTAGTCAGCGCCAGTCGGCTCTGCCGGCTTGACTGGCCACAAGGCCACTACTGTGACCCTGAGGAAGGTCCTCTCCTGTATGCTCCTTGCCAGACATGTCTCTCAGAGACCGCTGTTTGGGGTAGTCTAGCCGGCGGGAGCGGTAGTCTATCGGCCGGGAGCCGGCGGTACTCGAGTACTTAAGTGTGCTGGAGTATCGGCGGGTGTCTCTAGTAGAAGAGTAGCCTGCTTAGCTGGAAACCCCGTGTTACTGTTACTGTGCTTGGTTGGTTGGCTGGTTGGCTGATGAGCTGATGGGCTGGTTGTTAAGTGCGTTGACGGAGTGCTGAAACCACTTTGCGACGGCTGCAAACCAGGTTCGTTGTTGCGGTTGTTTTATTATTAGGTTGTATCGGTTGGCTGGTTGGTTGCTCGATTGGTTGGTCAGTTGGTGCGTTAGTGCCTGGGAGAATGAGCGGCGGAAGCTCTTTCCGACGGCTGCAAACCAGGTTGGTTGGTTGGTTGGTCGGTCGGTTGGTCGGTTGGTTGCTTGCTTGCTTGGTCGAGTAGTTGGTGGGTCGGTTGGTCGGATGGTCGGTGGGTCGGTCGGTTGGTTGGTTGGTTGGCTGCTGCGTGGAAGAACGAGCGACGCAAGCACTTTCCGACGGCTGCAAACCAGGTTTGTTTGTGCGGTTGGTCGGTTGGTCGGTTGGATGGTTGGTTGTTTGTTGGATTGGATGGTTGGTTGGTTGGCTGGCTGGTTGGTCGGTTGGTTGGTTGGTTGGTTGGTTGGTTAGTGCGTGGAAGAGTGAGCGGCGGAGGCACTCTCCGACGGCTGCAAACCAGGTTTGTTTGTGCGGTTGGTTGGTTGGCTGGCTGGTTGGTCGGTTGGTCGGTCGGTTGGTTGGTTGGTGCGTGGAAGAGTGATTGGCGGAAGCACTTTCCGACGGCTGCAAACCAGGTTCGTTTGTGCGGTTGGTTGGCTGGTTGGCCGGTTGGGTGGTTGGGTGGTTGGGTGGTGTGTGGAAGAATGAGCAGCGGAAGCACTTTCCGACAGCTGCAAACCAGGTTCGTATGGTTGGTTGGTCGGTTGGTCGGTCGGTTGGTCGGTTGGTTGCTTGCTTGCTTGCTTGCTTGGTCGAGTAGTTGGTCGTCGGTTGGTCGGTTGGTTGGTGCGAACGTCAGCGGTGACGGTATGTTGGAAGCAACTTTTTGACGGCTGCAAACCAGGTTGGTTGGTCGGTCGGTTGGTTGGTTGGTCGGCTGGTCGGTTGGGTGATTGGGTGGTTGGTTTGTGCCTGGACGAACGCACGTCGAAAGCGCTTCCCGAAGGCGGAAAACAAGGATGGTGCGGTTGATAGGTGCAGCTGGTTGATGCTCCACATACACACGCACACACACACACACACACACACACACACACACACACGCACAGCGTCCCTAGCCGTAGCCGAAGCCTTAGCCGGTGGGTCTGATGCGCCATCGCAGGCATCTGACGGACTGTAAAATTGACCATCACTCACGCGCACACGCACACACACACACACACACATGCACACACATCCAAACGCACACACATACATCCAAACACACGCACACACACACACACACACACACGCACACATTACCCCCCCACACAAGCACACACCCAATACGCAGGCGATAACACAAGTTGGCAGAAGCTACCGCGCGCGTGCGCACACACACACACACACACACACCAGTGATGCAGAAAGAGCTATACGCACATGCTTTCGCATAATTTTGGGTCGTTTGGCGGGACCCGCGCTTAGCGCGGCGGGACGCGGCGAAGCCGCGTTTTGCCTTACGCGTAGCGCGGCGCCCCCAGGCGCCTTGTGCGTAGGGCAATGATCGGTGGAGGGGGGCGGAGATGGAGGTGGTCGGTCACACTTTTGCTTGATTTAAGTGTAACAGCCCCCCTGCCTGCCATTGCGAGGCTCCTGCAGCAGATCATGCCATTCCCTATTACTAAACACGATGCATCACTGGTTCTTATATCTCCTTTGGGGGCTGCGGGGGCTGCGCCCCGGCGCCCACTGCATGCATGCATGCAAACACGCGTGCGCCATGGAAACACGCCACGTGCGACAGCTCGTCTGTGCGTGCGTGCTCCGTTGTTTTGCCCCCTCCAGACTGCTTCCATAGCCTGAAAATCAACAGTTTAAAGCATGCCATTAAATGCATAATTTCAATGTGGCTCTGGCTTCCGCTGCTTGCATGCACGCGAGCCAGTAAGGGCGAGGGGGCGCCTCATGTCATGCTACGCCCAAGTAAGCCACTTGTCTGCTGTAGGGACAGATTGTGTGTGCTGATCCATGCTGAGCCACTCACGCATGTGCAGAGAGCGGCGCAGGCGCGGGGGTGAAGTGTGCATGCAGATTTGCATCAGGGGCACCCCTGATTTACACCGAGAATCGACACGCTTTGTGTGCGGTTGTGGTTGTGATGTTTGTGAGGCACAGGGAAATTAAAAAGTAGGAGACCTAAGCAAGAAATAAGGAAAGAAAGAGAAATGAGAGAGCGGCGTACAAAAACACACTGCCGTTCCACAAACAAGAACACTTTGGACGGCGGGGTTCCGGGGAAAAATGGCCGCGTAGAATCGCGTCACAGCCCGCGCAGAATCGCCGGCCCGGCAGGCCCGGCTGGGGCCTCCGCGCGTCGCAAGACAGCCACAACGCCAAAACACTTTCTGCATCACTGACACACACACACACACACACACACACACACACGCGAGAGGTCGCCCCCTCCCTCCTGCAGGCGATCAAGTTGGCGGAAGCTACCGCGCGCAGGGAGGCCAGTGGGCACGCACGCACACACACACACACACACACACACACACACACACACACGCGCGCGAGGTCGCCCCCTCCCTCCTGCAGGCGATCAAGTTGGCGGAAGCTACCGCGCGCAGGGAGGCCAGTGGGCACGCACGCACACACACACACACACACACATGCACACACACACTCTATGTCGCCCCCTCCCTCCTGCAGGCGATCAAGTTGGCAGAAGCTACCGTGCGCAGGGAGGCCAGTGGGCACGCACGCACGCACGCACACACACACGCACACACACACACACACACACACTCGATGTCGCCCCCTCCCTCCTGCAGGCGATCAAGTTGGCGGAAGCTATCGCGCGCAGCGAGGCCGGTGGGCACACACACACACACGCACACACACACACAATACGCAGGCGATCAAGTTGGCGGAAGCTACCGCGCGCAGGGAGGCCGGTGGGCTGAACCCCAGGGAGGAGCACCGGCAGCGGTTGGCCAAGGTGCGTGTGAGAGGCTGTGGTTGTGATGATGATGCATGTTGAGAAGGAGGAGGAGAGGAGGAGGAAACGGAGGAGGGCGGCTGCGTGTGTTTGTGGTCTGTCGGTCAGAGTGGTTGTGTGTGGAGTGTGTGTTCTTGTGAATAAGTGGTGGGCTGAACCCCAGGGAGGAGCATCGGCAGCGATTGGCCAAGGTGCATGCAGCTGTTGGGGCTCGATTAACGGAGGCGCGGGGGCTCGATTAACGGAGGCGCGTTCTCGTCGTCGAGCCCTGGACCCAGCAATGCGGCGCTGCTGGTGACGAGGATCTCCGTGCCGCTGACGAGCGGGGTAAAATACGACTGGCCCGGCTCCTGCTAGACTGCCCCTCGGTGGAACATTTCAGGAGCGGCTTGCCCGGCGCTGCCATGGCTTGGCGAGTAGCCGCGGCGCTGCCGCGGCCCGTGCTGGGAGACGGCCCTTATCCTCCCCCCATGCAGGATGCCATGCGGAACCGATCTCGACGAGTTGATCGACGAGCGGAGGAGCTGGCGCCCGTCAATGCATGCTGGACATTGGTCAAGATGGCTGCCCGTGGAGGCGGGCTACCATCACGGCTTCAGCGGTGGCGACCGCCGAGGCAACACAGAGTAAATCCGCTTCACCAATCGCAGCGTTCGTCACCGCGCTCATCCTCGGGGTCGCTCGTCTGCCGGTGACTGGCGTTGGAAGGTCTTCAGGCAGCCTCCATGACAACTCTGTCGCCCATGCCCCCCTGGAGGGTGGGACCTGGCCATGCATTAGGCATGGGGCGCCGGCTGAGCCCCATGCAAACGAGAGCTGGACAGCCATGCACTGCCAGGCGGGGACCTTTCCAGTCAACGCCAGTCGGCTCTGCCGGCTTGACTGGCCACAAGGTCACAACTGTGACCCTGAGGAAGGTCCTCTCCTATATGCTCCTTGCCAGACATGTCTCTCAGAGACCGCTGTTTGGGGTAGTCTAGCCGGCGGGAGCGGTAGTCTATCGGCCGGGAGCTGGCGGTACTCTAGTACTTAAGTGTGCTGGAGTATCGGCGGGTGTCTCTAGTAGAAGAGTAGCCTGCTTAGCTGGAAACCCCGCGTCACTGGTACTGCGTGCAGCTGTGTGCGCGTGCGTGTGCAGCCGATAGAGAGTTCAGATGCGCACGTTCCATATCAATCAAACTGCTCTTCCCGGGTTTAGGTGTAGGTGATGATGATGATGGATTTTACAGTCGTGTGTGACGTCACCTACCGGCAGCGTATTCGACCTTGCTCGGCGTATAGCGCCCGAGCGCTACAGACATGTGGCTGGCCACTAGTGGTGGGGCTGGACCTAGACAGGGCACTCGGCCCCCAGGTCTGACTCCCTCCCCGTGGGGTAGGTACCCATATGGGGCAGGGTATGGGGTGTTGACCCGAGGGAGGAGCACCGGCAGCGATTATTCAAAATGCGTGTGAGAGTCTGTTGTTGTGATCCCACACCCCACACCCCAGGTTCTCGAGGCCTCGCAGCGCATGGGCCTCAGCCGCGCAGCAGGCATGATGCATCCACTCCCACTCCCACACCCCACACTCCCTCACTCCACACTTCCATACCCATCCACACTTCCACACCCATCCACACTCCACACCCAACACGCCCCAGGTCCTCGAGGCCCAGCAGCGCATGGGCCTCGACCGCTCTTCAGCAGGCACCACTGACATGCTGCAAACACACCCTCACTCCCACACTCCCATCCACACCCATCCACACACCCATCCACACACACACCACACCCAAAGTCCTCGAGGCCCAGCAGCGCATGGGCCTGGACCGCGCAGCAGGCATGATGTATCCACTCCCACTCCCACTCTCCCACACTCCACACTCCCACACTTGACGCTTTCTCACCTATCCACACACCCATCCACACTCCACACCCACACACCCCAGGTGCTTGAGGCCCAGCAGCGCATGGGCCTCGATCGCGCAACAGGCACCACAGACATGATGCACCCATACTCCCATCCACACCCATCCACACTCCACACTGCCACACTCCACACCCACACACCCCAGGTTCTCGAAGCCCAGCAGCGCATGGGCCTCAACCGCGCAGCATGCACCGCAAAAGTGATGCACCCAAACTCCCACTCCCACCTTCACTCCACACTTCCACACCCATCCACACACTCCCACTCCCACTCCCACACTCCACAATCCAGGTTCTCAAGACCCAGCAGCGCATGGGCCTCGACCGCGCAGCAGACATGATGCACCCACACTCCCACTCTCCCACACTCCCACACTCCACACTTCCTCACCCATCCACACCTCCACACCCTCCCACACTCCCACTCCCTCACCCCACACCCCAGGTCCTCGAGGCCCAGCAGTGAATGGGCCTCGACCGTGCTTCAGCAGGCACGACTCACACTCCCACCCCGTGCCCCACTCCCACACTTTCCACACTTCCCACACTTCCAAACTTCCACACACACCAGGTCCTAGAGGCCCAGCAGCGTATGGGCCTGGACCGCGCAGCAGGCACCACAGACATGATGCACCTTCTGCGCGCGCCGCCGCCGCCGCGCGCACCCGGCGCGCCGGGGGGGCCGGGCGCCGTGGTGCCCGGCCGCGGGGGAGCAGCCGGCGCGGCGGCGGCGATGGCCGCGGGCCGCGGGGCTGGCGCGGGCGGCGCGCGGCCGTGGCGGCGCGCGTCTCTGCTCGAAAAGCTGCTCGCAACCGACATCCGGCGCGACCACTCGTGGCTGCTTCAGTGTGTGCGCTTTGCCACGCGGAACGAATTCCTGCAGGTGCGTGCGTGTGTGTGCGTGTGTGTGTGTGTGTGCTTCACTGTGTGTGTGCTTCAGTGCGTGCGCTTTGCCACGCGGAACGCCTTCCTCCAGGTGTGTGCAGGCGGGCGTGTGTGTGTGTGTGTGTGCGTGCGTGCGTGTGTCTGCTTCAGTGCGTGCGCTTTGCGACGCGGAACGCATTCCTGCAGGTGCGTGCGTGCGTGTGTGTGTGTGTGTGTGCGTGTGTGTGTGTGTGTGTGTGTGCTTCACTGTGTGTGTGCTTCAGTGCGTGCGCTTTGCCACGCGGAACGCCTTCCTGCAGGTGTGTGCGGGCGGGCGTGTGTGTGTGTGTGTGTGTGTGTGTGTGTGCGTGCGTGTGTCTGCTTCAGTGCGTGCGCTTTGCGACGCGGAACGCTTTCCTGCAGGTGCGTGCGTGTGTGTGTGTGCGTGTGTGTGTGCGTGTGTGTGTGTGTGTAGCTGCTTCAGTGCGTGCGCTTTACAACGCGGAACGCCTTCCTACAGAGGTGTGTGTGTGTGTGTGTGTGTGCGGGGAATGCGGGGCTTGGGCGTGCGTTCGTGTGTGCGGGGAAAGCAGTGTGTGTGTGTGTGTGTGTGTGTGTGCGTGCGTGTGTGTGCGGCAGCTTCAGTGCGTGCGCTTTGCGACGCGGAACGCCTTCCTGCAGGTGCGGGCGGGCGGGCGGGGAATGTAGGGGGCGTGTGTTTGTGTGTGTGTGTGTGTGTGTGTGTGACCGACTTCCGACACAACCAGGAATGCAGGCGTGTGTGTGTTTGTGTGTGTGTGTGTGTTGGGGGGGGGGGTGCTGTCTGCAGTGTGTACGCTTAGCCGCGCAAAACAGCTTCCTGCAGGCGTGTGTGTGCGTTTGTGCTGGGGCAGTGTGTGGGGGGGGGGGACACTGCGTGTGTGTGGGCGCACGCGTCATATCGCACCCTCTACCCTCCCGCTGCACACACATCCTCCCTACGCACCCAAACCCTGCACTTCGGAGCCCATGCTAAGCCTGTCTGCCCGCAGCAACGCCCTCACCCCGTGCGCCGCCGCCACCGCCGCCGCCCCCCCCCCCGCTCGCCGCCGCCACCGCGCTCACCCTGCGCGCAGCCCCAATCGCGTCCCCTTCCGCGATCCTCATGGTAGCTAGCCTCGTTAGGCAGCTCCCTCAATCCCACGCCCCGAGGGTACGTACTGTAAACTGTAAACTGTAAACCGCGATCCTGAACGCACATGCCACTGCCAACATCAGAAACCCACCAACAAACCATCGGCACACTCCTCAGCACCCCCCGACCCCCCCCCCCCCCCGAAAAAACACCAGCGCCCTCCTCAACAAACACCCCACCCTCCGCACAGGGCGAGCCCGGCGCCCAGCTCGTGTTCCCTGCCGGGATCCTGGACGCTCCAAAGAGCCTGGCAGACCTGCTGCCACCGCCCGAGGACGACGACGACGATGAGGACGGTGACGGGGAGGGCGGCGGTGCGGCAACGGCGGTGGCGGGAGCTGTGGATGGTGTGGACGAAGAGGAGGAGGAGAGCGAGGGGGGGGAGAGCGGGGAAGGGGACGCGGTGGAGGGGGAGGAGGGTGGGGGGAGTGGCGCGGAGGACGCTACGGATGAGGAGATGGCCGAGGTGGGTGGTGGTGCGGGCAGCTGACTTGCGCTGCTACTCGGACGACTCGCCTCGAGACCTCGGATGTTTAGCTCGGACTGGGGGAAGACCGGGAGACGGAGATGGAGATTACTAGGTGGAGCCGACCGCGCCTTCTAGGCTGTGAGCAGCGATCGACGAAAACTTGAAGCCTTGCCTTGTCTGCAGCTGTCGTCTGCACCTGCCCTGTCCCTGTTGAATCGCCACCTCACATTCGGCCAAGTCACTGCCACCATCAGCACCATCACTAGCACGTGAGCGCGCCCAATGCGCGCGGACGCGATCTGCAGAGCCGCCCCCAGCTGCTGCCGGGCAGCAGCCCCATCTGTTGGCAGGTTAGAACCTCAAAAAGGCGAGTCGAAGCGCGCCCACGGTCAGGTGACACCCTCAACCCCTACCGGGCATCCGTCTCACTTCCAAAGACGCGAGTGCGTCGCTGCGAAGCGCACGTCACTGGTCCCCACGGCCGGTTTAACTTTCACGCCCCACCCGCTGCCGGCCCGCCCACTAGCCAGGCACATGGAATCTGGACCCTCCCCCTCTCCCATCAACTGTCCTCGAGACACCCCACCAACTGCACCGCCAGCAAAAAAAATAGGACCAAGTGGGATCGAACCACTGACCTCAAGATCTTCAGTCTTGCGCTCTCCCAACTGAGCTATAATCCCAAGCATATTTGCTTGGCCATTGGTGCCTATCTTCGCTCGGAAACGAAGATGTCAGTTGCTATTTAAAATGGTTTTAGTATTCAACAAAATTTGAGTGCGTGTGTGAAACCTGTGAAAACGGCCCTTTTCCCATCCCCTTCCTGTTTCCCTACACATACAGTGAGCCCGCGTCCCCTCGGGGGCGTGGGGAGTACCACCGGCCCGTGTAACAATCTCTCTCTCTCTCGGCCAAGAACCGCCCGACACCGCCGTGTACGCCGACGTGTGGCGCGTCGTCTGTGTGGCGGCCCTTGACACCATGGCGTATGGACGCCGCCTCCTGTGGGCCCTACACCTCGACACCGGCGCCGCCCCCCCCCCGACGACCAATCCCTGATTACT
Source organism: Chlamydomonas sp. UWO 241 (assembly GCA_016618255.1). Taxonomy (NCBI): domain Eukaryota; kingdom Viridiplantae; phylum Chlorophyta; class Chlorophyceae; order Chlamydomonadales; family Chlamydomonadaceae; genus Chlamydomonas; species Chlamydomonas priscui. Next base: position 50,309 of record VFSX01000018.1, on the reverse strand, counting down.
GACTTCTTCCCGGTCCTCACGGCTGGCCCGGCCCAGCCTGACAAAGCTGACCGTGCCGGCCGCGCGGCGGTGGCCCGTTTCTGGGCGGGCCCCCAGGAGATCGCCTCTCTCGACCGAGTCCCACCGGCGTGGGCTGCTGCCGATGGCCCTCCCCCCGACCACCCATTCATCGGGGTGGTGCGTGCGGGCGACCGGCCTCGCCTCTGCCTCCACGCTCCGGTGGATCCCCCGTGAACAGGTCGGCGGGGCGCATGCGTCCCCCCGGCTCCCCGGACTCTGACTAGGGCACCCCCCCTGGTGGGTTGACGATGGCGGCACGCTGACTGCTTGGCGACCTGCAGTTGGCGCACATTGCGCTCAAGGAAGGAACCTCGCTGGCGCTCGCTGCGCTGAGTGGTCAACGTGCTGCCCCGCCCACACCCCGGAGGGCCCTGCCCGCCCCGGCCACTCTGTGGCTTGGGTTTTGATACTGATTTGCCGAGTTTGCGGGTGGCCTGCCCCACAGGGTGGGCTACGCCGGACGGTTGATGCTCTGCTACAGTGTGCACGCCCATAAAAAAAAAAAAAAATGACAGTTGACAAGCGCATGCCATTGAGCGTGCCCCCGGAAGTGAGACCCGAGCCTGCGGCGCACCCCTTCGCCTTCCCTTTTTCCATCCCTTCCCCGTCTCCCCACACATACAGTGAGCTTGGCGTCCCCTCGGGGGCGTTTAGGGAAGTACCACCGGCCGTGTAACAATCTCTCTCTCGCCAAGAACCGACTTTCGCCAGGGGAACCCGGAGAGGCTGCACGGCATCAAGCACGCGGTCACCCATCACGCTGGACGCTGGAGGGGCTATGAGTCGTGTGCGTCGGGGGCAGCACGAGATGCGTTGTACTTACCACCAAGACACGGCCACAGTCACGGCCACAGTGTACAGTTTCTGGCGCGGTGCCTCAGAGCCGAGTCGCGGCTCCCAACCCGCGGCGGATGATGCCCGCGCGGCCGGCCTGTCCTCCGGGTTTTCCTCTACGGTGCGCGCCGCCCGGCCATGCCCCTGCTGCTGCGGCACATGCTGGAGTGGTGGAGCCACCGCGACCACAGGCAGCGGGGCGTGGCCGAGAGATTCGGAAGGTTAGCAGCTGCAACAACAATGAGCAAGAGCAACAGCAGCCACAGCAGCAACACCAGGAACACCAGGAACACCAGGAACACCAGGAACAGTCAATCAGCTGATTGCCTGCAGGCATCACCCACCAAAAAAGAAAATGTTGGTACCCAGAGGTACCAACGCAGCGCGCACTTTGCCCCGCGACGCTCCTCCTCCCGCTCCTTGCGTCGCAGCTCCTGCTACTGCTGCTGCTGCTCCTCCTCCTCCTCCTCCTTATCCATTTGCTGCTGCCGCACCGCTCCTTTTCTCTCCTTGCGCTGCTGCTGCTGCTGCTGCTGCTGCTCCTCCTTCTCCTTATCCGTTCGCTGCTGCCGCACCGCTCCTCCTCCCTCTCCTTGCGCTGTTGCTGCTGCTGCTGCTGCGTGATCGTCGCCGCGTGATCGTCGCCGGCCGCCTGCGTCCAAGCTCTCGAGCGCGTTTGTGCCTACTGCGGTAGGGTGGGGGTGGGGGAACAGCGTGTGTGTGTGTGTGTGTGTGCGCGCGCTTGTGTGTCTATTGGTACCGGTGCGCGTGTCCAAGCCCCAAGCGTGCCGACCGTGCTGCAGCCGCGTCGCTCGTCGTTGCACCCATGCGTGGACGTTGCCGCTCCGTTGGGACTCACCCCTCATCATGGGGTCGCTGTCCAACAGAGCCGTCGCCAGCCACGCCCCGGCGCTCCACATTGGGGGCACGCTGGAGCGTGCTGGAAGTGAGGGGGTGATCGACAGAGGGGGCGTGGGTTACTGCGCGTCTAACCTAGAGAATTGTAGCACGTGATGTGCCTTTGTGTGCATCCGGCTGGTGAGTGGTTGGAGAATCGGTGTGGATCACACTTCCGCGATCACACCACTTCCGCGGGCTCCCTATTCAATTCACGCCCGCGAATCGCTTTGCTGCCTGCCTCTCAACCACATCCACTCTTCCGCGTAGTAGTGGTTGCTCGGAGCGTGTGCCGCCGTCGCCCTGTCTTCTCTTGTCCTCTGCTCGCCCCCCTCACAGGGTGTGCGCGCCATTGTCAACGATTCTCGGAGAGCCAGCGTTGCGAACGTGAGTCGGCGGCGTGCTGCGTGCCCTCCGACCCATGCTGGCCCCCATGAACATGCGCCTCATGGTGCACACGCCACACAACTGGGCAGATCGAACGCATGCTAGGGTAGCGATAGATCTGGGAGCCCTGCGTGCGAGCGGAGCCCGCCATGAAGCGTTCGCGGAGGGATGCACGAACGCACACCCCATGCGTGCCATGCAACGCGCACCCCAGGCAGCAGAGCTCGATGCAGGATGCGGCCGGCCCATGCACCGCTCGCTCACTCAACACTGTGTGCATCCCCCTCCTTCATCACACCTGCAGCCATCGCACACGATGTCTCCGCTCCCACGTCGCGAGCTGAGGAGTCTGGTGCGCAACCTCGGCGCAGACTCCCGTTCGAGTTCTCTCGCTGTGCCGCGATGGGGATGTGGACAGACACAGCGCCATCGTCGCCGCCGGTGCCATCCCTGCTCTGGTGCGCCTGCTAGGACATGGCTCTCCAGCTGACGTGCAGGAGAGTGCAGCAAACGTGCTGGGCTACTTCGCTGATTACGCAGTGAATTCTCTGTCAGTCACCATCGCGGCTGCTGGTGCCATACCTGCGCTGGTGCGGCTGCTTGGTCCTCACTCTCCGCCCGAGGTGCAGGGAAGGGCAGCAGAAACACTTATGACCCCCGCTCTGAATGCTGCGAACGCGGTCGCCATCGTTGGCGCTGGTGCCCTCCTTCCACTGGTGCGCCTGCTGGGGCCTGGCACTTCAGCTGCTGTGCAGCAGAGGGCAGTGGGAGCACTGGCAAATCTCGCTCGCACTGCTGAGAATACGGTCGCCATCATTGGCACCAGCGCCATCATTGGCGCTGGTGCCATCCCTCCACTGGTGCAACTACTGGGAGCTGGTTCTCCAGCTGAGGTGCAGCAATGGGCAGCAGAAGCGCTCAGGAACCTCGCTGTCGTTACCAAGGCCCCCATTGCTGCTGCTGGTGCCATCCCTCCACTGGTGCAGCTCCTGGGGTGTGGCTCTCCGGCTAAGGTGCAGCAGAATGCAGCAGCAGTGCTGGCACCCCTCGCTGTGGAAGAGTGCTGTCATCATTGCTGCTGCTCGTGCCATCCCGCGACTTGTGCAACTACTGCGGCCCGGGTCTTCAGCTGACTTGCAGCTGGTTGCAGTAATAGTGCTGGGGAATCTCGCTCAGGTTGCTGACATTGCGGCCACCATTGCTGCTTCCGGTGCCATCCCTCCACTGGTGCGGCTGATGGGTTCTGGCTCTTCAATTCGAAAGCGGCAGTATGCAGCAGCAGCACTAGAGGTCCTTGGCATCAGCAGCGCCCAGACCGTGCCATTGCCACTGCCAGTGTCACCATGAATGTGCAGCATTTGGTGACAGGGCTGCGCATTGACTGACGTGCTAACTCTGCAAATGTTATCGACTTTGATCTGCATTCGTCATGTTAAGCAAGCACGCCCACGTTGGCCTGTGTGTGTGCTTTGTTTCATTGTGTGGTCTGTGTCGATGGCTGTCACACAGAAGCTGTTTTGAGTTGGTTGCATGAGCCCATGTATGTGTGTACTGTGCACCTTGTAGGTTGCCGACAAGGAGTCGGAACTCGGCATTTCCGCTGATGCGCAGCTACTAGTGTTGATGTGGCTGTGGCCCAGCAGGCAGCCGGCTTGCGTCCCCACCCGTGCCACCCCCTCGCTGCGCAGCTGCCAAGATGATATCGGTTGCCGCGCCCCGGACCGTTCGCTTGCGCCACAGCGCGGTCACAATCACAGACATGCGCCGGCGGCGGGCAATCTCCCATCACACGCGTCCATGTGGTATTGCTAGTCGAACGCGCAGGATGCAGTTGGGCGGGTGGTGGTGCGCCCTGACGGGTTGTGGAGCGCGCTGACATCAGTGACAGCCTGAGGCACCTGTCGATGTTGCATCCTGTTCACCACCATGTCCAGCCCGCCCTGGCTCCAGGAGGCGCTCCTCGCCTGTCAGACTGCGCGCCCGAGACCCAGGGTGTGTCCAAGATCATGCAGGTGCGGCGGCGACTTGGGCTTCTCAGGCACCATCAAGATGTGTGGGGGTGTGGGTGTGTGGGTGTGTGGGTGTGTGGGTGTGTGTGGGTGGCGGGTTGCGTGGGTGGCGGGCGGGTGGGTAGGGGTGGGTGTGAGGGCTGGCGGGCAGGCGGGTGCGCGGGCAGAGACACGCAGTACCACGGCCACAGCGTTTGTGTGTTTGTGTGGCAGACCACGATCTGGCCGGAAGCTGTGTGGACAGTGATTTTGTTTTCAGTTTTTTGTTACATTCTGGGAGGCGGCGCGTGGACCAACGTCCCATAGACCGCCTGGATTGCTGCCTAAGCTAGTTGACCGTTGACCAGCAAATACAGGTAATTTTCAAGCTCTTGATGAGATCTATCTGGTGGGATCGACAGACCATCAAGAAACTTGGTTGGTTCAGCTCTATCTGATGGGATCGTTAGGAGCCAAATGGCTCCCAATGGCTCCCAGGAGCCCAGAACAAAATCACTGTGTGTGGAGGAGGGCATCGGGGGTGGGGAGAGGCGGACGGGTTGAGCAGGGTGCGTCACGTGCCACGACAGTTGCCAGTGTTTTGCTGGAAGACGCGGATGCGCCTCAGCGGCTGTGCGCGTATTTGAATTGGCACGCAGGTGTATGGGCATTGGTGTGCGCGTGGGCGTGGCATACAGTGTCATCGCAATCACCGTGCGCAGGGACTGTTCACTGACTGTTCACTGACTGTTCACTGACTGTTCATTGTGGCCGTGTCTTGGTGGGAACTACAACGCATGTGCGTGTGCTGCCCCCGACGCACACGACTCATAACGCCCCTCCAGCGTCCAGCGTGATGGGTGACCGCGTGCTTGATGCTGTGCAGCCTCTCCGGGTTCCCCTGGCGAAAGTCGGTTCTTGGCGAGAGAGAGATTGTTACACGGCCGGTGGTACTTCCCTAAACGCCTCCGAGGGGACGCCAAGCTCACTGTATGTGTGGGGAGACGGGGAAGGGATGGAAAAAGGGAAGGCGAAGGGGTGCGCCGCAGGCTCAGGGGTCTCACTTCCGGGGGCACGCTCAATGGCATGCGCTTGTCAACTGTCATTTTTTTTTTTTTTATGGGCGTGCACACTGTAGCAGAGCATCAACCGTCCGGCGTAGCCCACCCCGTGGGGCAGGCCACCCGCAAACTCGGCAAATCAGTATCAAAACCCAAGCCACAGAGTGGCCGGGGCGGGCAGGGCCCTCCGGGGTGTGGGCGGGGCAGCACGTTGACCACTCAGCGCAGCGAGCGCCAGCGAGGTTCCTTCCTTGAGCGCAATGTGCGCCAACTGTAGGTCGCCAAGCAGTCAGCGTGCCGCCATCGTCAACCCACCAGGGGGGGTGCCCTAGTCAGAGTCCGGGGAGCCGGGGGGACGCATGCGCCCCGCCGACCTGTTCACGGGGGATCCACCGGAGCGTGGAGGCAGAGGCGAGGCCGGTCGCCCGCACGCACCACCCCGATGAATGGGTGGTCGGGGGGAGGGCCATCGGCAGCAGCCCACGCCGGTGGGACTCGGTCGAGAGAGGCGATCTCCTGGGGGCCCGCCCAGAAACGGGCCACCGCCGCGCGGCCGGCACGGTCAGCTTTGTCAGGCTGGGCCGGGCCAGCCGTGAGGACCGGGAAGAAGTCAGTAATCAGGGATTGGTCGTCGGGGGGGGGCGGCGCCGGTGTCGAGGTGTAGGGCCCACAGGAGGCGGCGTCCATACGCCATGGTGTCAAGGGCCGCCACACAGACGACGCGCCACACGTCGGCGTACACGGCGGTGTCGGGCGGTTCTTGGCCGAGAGAGAGAGAGATTGTTACACGGGCCGGTGGTACTCCCCACGCCCCCGAGGGAACGCGGGCTCACTGTATGTGTAGGGAAACAGGAAGGGGATGGGAAAAGGGCCGTTTTCACAGGTTTCACACACGCACTCAAATTTTGTTGAATACTAAAACCATTTTAAATAGCAACTGACATCTTCGTTTCCGAGCGAAGATAGGCACCAATGGCCAAGCAAATATGCTTGGGATTATAGCTCAGTTGGGAGAGCGCAAGACTGAAGATCTTGAGGTCAGTGGTTCGATCCCACTTGGTCCTATTTTTTTTGCTGGCGGTGCAGTTGGTGGGGTGTCTCGAGGACAGTTGATGGGAGAGGGGGAGGGTCCAGATTCCATGTGCCTGGCTGGTGGGCGGGCCGGCAGCGGGTGGGGCGTGAAAGTTAAACCGGCCGTGAGGACCCGCGACGTACGCGTCGCAGCGACGCACTCGCGTCTTTGGAAGTGAGACGGATGCCCGGTAGGGGTTGAGGGTGTCATCTGGCCGTGGGCGCGCTTCGACTCGCCTTTTTGAGGTACTAACCTGCCAACAGATGGGGCTGCTGCCCGGCAGCAGCTGGGGGCGGCTCTGCAGATCGCGTCCGCGCGCATTGGGCGCACTCACGTGCTAGTGATGGTTTTGTTTTTGCTGGCGGTGCCGTAGGTGCGGGACGTCTGGTGACAGTTGAGGGGGGTTGTTCCATGATCCAGATTCCAGGTGCGCATGGGGGGGCGGGCAGCGGGTGGGGTGGGGGGGGTCAAAGTTTACCCGGGCGTGTGAACCCGTGAGCGAGCGCGCGTCGCAGCGACGCACTCGCGTCTTTGGAAGTGAGACGGCTGCCCGGCAGCAGGTGGGAGCTGACTGCTGGCACCTTGGGAGCAAGGGAGCCGGTGGCAGCTGCAACGGGGGCGCCCACGGCAGGAACACGAGCAAACGGCGCGCGAGAGCAGGCAACCGCACTCAGCGAGTGGCCCGCCAGTATGAAGCGAGAGGTGAGCACTGCCTGAGCCCGCAGTAGCAGTCGCAGCAGCGCTTCGTGTCCTTGCCAAGTCAGCTGCAGTGTGGTGGTCCCTGAAAATTCAGACCCAGACTTCCCCCTTCTTGTCTCCCCCCCCCCCTCCCCCCTTCCCTCCCCTCCGTCATGCTGCTGCGATTCCAGCATAACGCCCCGGCAGCTTGTGCATGCAGCTCGTCACAGAAACCAGCGCCATGCCTAATGCGGCGCGCCTCGCCACCGCGCGTGCTTGCAGCTGAGGCGGACACCTGGGCCACAGGTCTAGAAGGGGAGACGCTAGGTTGGTTTTTGCCGCACAGGGATAGGTCTGAAAGTGATACGCAGGGTGGGGTGTGTGTCCAAGCGCAAGCTCGTGCACGCGGCGTCTACATCCACCGACGCGCAGCTGAGGGGTGCCATGCGGCTGTCCGTGCGCGTGGTGCATTCCCGCAGCTAACGAGCACGAGCAAGGGCAAAGCGGAAGCACCGGCGTGTCCATGTCGATCGGTCGCACCTGAGGGAAGTCGTGCGGCTGTCCGTGCGCGCAGTGCATTCCCGCAGCAAACGAGCAAGGGCAAAGCGGAAGCAGCGGCGTGCCCATGTCAATCGGTCGCACATGAGGGGCGTCGTGTGGCTGGCCGTGCGCACTGCATTCTCACAGAAGACGAGCAAGGGCAAAGGAGAAAGCAGCAGCGAGTCCATGTCGATCGGCAGCAGCTGAGATGTGTGGCTTGCCACGCTGCGTTCTCGCAGCAGACCAGCAAAAGGACAAGGCAGCCGCAATGGCGATCGGTTGCACCTGAGGGAAGTCGTGTGGCTGGCCGTGCGTGCACTGCAATCTCGAAGTAAACAAGCAAGGGCGAAGCGGAAGCAGCGGCGTGTCCACGTCGATCGGTCGCACATGAGGGGCGTCGCGCGGCCGGCCGTGCGCGCGCTGCATTTTCACAGAAGACGAGCAAGGGCAAAGCGGAAGCAGCGGCAGTGATTTCCTTTTCAGGAATTTTAATTCATTATTCCACAGCCGGATTTCGCTTTGACCGCGTTGACCGTTGACCTCCCGTTGACCGTGTGTCCTCATAAATACAAAGGTAATTTGAAAGCTGTTGACGTGCACTGTCTGGCGGGCTTGTCAGGCTAACAATCCACTGGATGGGTTGAGCTGTGTGCAAGGTCAAAGTACAGCCGGAATACAGCCAAATAGCTGTGTAGAGCCGAAAAGGAAATCACTGAGCAGCGGCGTGTCCATGTCGATCGGTCGCACCTGAGGGCAGTCGTGCGGCTGGCCGTGCGTGCGCTAGATTCTTGCAGGAAACGAACAAGGGAACAGCGGAAGCAGCGGCGTGTCCACGTCGATCGGTCGCACATGATGGAAGTCGTGCAGCTGGCCGTGCGCGCTGCATGCTCACAGAAGACGAGCAAGAGCAAAGCGGCCGCGGCGGCCCCGGGGAGAGGCCGAGGGAAGCTTGTGCGCGGGCAGGCCGTCACCCCACCCCACCCCACCTCTGCAGCCTAAGAGGAAGGGCAAGGAGCCGGCGGCAGCTGCGCCAGGGGCGGACACAGTAGGAAGGCGAGCGAAGCGCGCGCGCAAGCAGGCCGCCGCCCCGCGCGAGCGGCCCGCCAAGATGAAGCGGGAGCCCGAAGCCCTGCTGCCTGCAGCCCTAGCAGCAGCATTTTTTTTTCACTCTAGGAGAGCCCCCTGAGAGCTGCCTGAGAGCCCCCTCCTAGTTGCACTCTAGTTTTTTTTGCTCACTCCGGTCGTGTGGAAGTTGGGTGTACCTGAAACACGATGACTGAGAGGAGGGAGGGGTTTGAACGAGCTGTAAAAAGGGGGGAGCTATAGTCTGTCGTAGGGGCGCGGGGCTGGGGGCGCAATCTGCGCGTTTGTGTGGGGGCCAGCTCCAGTGTGGGGGCTTAATGCACGATCCAGCTAGCATTTCCTTCCATAGGTGCATATTTCCTCCAGAACCCCGGACTTTCCGCGCCCACAGCCCAGCCGCTGGCGTGCACGAGGCTCGAGTGCGTGCGTCGCCGGCTCTCTCTGATGTGGTGCGCTGCGTACACGAGGCCCGCATGCAGGCGCTCGCGTGCAATCTCCACTCGCCTACTAGTGGTGGTTGCCACTGGGGCGATGCAGACTGTGTGCAGGTTGCTTGGCTCGCCACTCAAATATAAAGTCGGATTCTGGCAAATCTGGCACAAATCTGGCCCTGTAGTTGATGATGATGAGATGATGATGATGAGAGTTTTACAATCCACTTCTGGCGGTCACACGTACGGTTCCAAAGCTCCAGTGGGACTTAGAGAATCAAGGCTCAAGGCCCACAAAAGGTCAAGCTACAAGTAGCCCACGGTAACGCCATCCACACTTGGTGGCGGGCGCCAAGCAAGCAGCACCACTGTGCAGGCTGCACACCCAGCCCCTCAAATGGCCAGAGGGCGGACCCAAGGTATAAAACCATGAAGGGACCAAAAAGCCCTCCCCCAGACCACCGGAAGCGGGGCTAGTAGCACACCCGCCGCAGCACTCTACTCAGCGACCACACCGCACCCGCCACCGCACGCGTGTGGCGCCACCTCCCCTTCAAAAACACCCCCAGAGGGAATGCCATCTAGCAAGCAGGTGCAGGCACCCGCTCGCCGTCAACGACGAGGCGCGCGCGGTGGAACTGCGCCCGCTTCCCCGCAGCCTTGGCGGCGAGGAAAGCGGGCCACAGCGCCCGGTGCTGCGCCTCCTCGCGGTCACTGAGGACGTCGAAGACAGCAGCCGACGGGTCCACGTCGCGCAGGTTGCGGCGGGAGCGCACGACGGTGTCGGCCACAGCGTCAGACGCCACGGTAAAGAGCACACGTAGCACGCCGCCCCGGCGCGGCTCCACACCAATGCCCCCGACGGCAGGCTTGGCGTTGAGGAACGACGCGGACACGACCCCGCCACCAGCCGGCCTATCCCGGCCAGAGACGTCGTGCACAAAGCGCACGAGATTCATAGCCAGGCAGACGGGCAGGCTGACGCCGTCCGCGGCGGCTGCAGCAACCCGCACAGCCGCCGCCGCCACCGCCGTCTCCTCGGGACCATAGCAGTCACTGAACAGCCGCCTCACATGCCGCGTGGACCCCAAGTAGGAGGCGTCGCGCAGTGCGCCGCGCACGATCCCGTCGCGTGCCATCTGGCCTTCAGAGCCACGCTCGCTATGAGCCTGGTGGCGGCTGCCACAGGGATGGACAGCACGTGGCTGCGGCACAGCGACGTTTCGCCCACACGCGCGGGCAGCCCCCCCCGGCGGGAGGGGCCGCGCGCAGATGCGGCACGCGCGGCGCCCGCCGCGGCAGGCCGCTCCGCCGCCGGCGCGCCCGCTGCCGACGCCACAGGGGCGGCAGCAGCAGCGGGCCGGGCAGGCTGAGCAGCCTTGGCAGCAGGCGCCGCGCGGGGCGCACTGTGGGCCGCATGCGGCACTGCATGCGGCATCTGCATGGGCGCCCCGGGGACGCGGCTCACCAGGAGGTGCACCAGGTCCACGAGGGACGCAATCTGTTGCGTCTGCGCCTGGACCACAGCGAGCACCACCGCGAGGGCGTCGCTGCTGTGGCCGGCGTCGGCAATCTGTGTCGCGCCCACATGCGTCGGCGCATTCTGTGGCTGAGCGCGCGCGCTCGCCTCCCTGTCCACCAGCCCGCCTACCAGGCCTCTGAGGTCAGCCTGCCCCGCCAGGATGGCGCGGAGGGGGTCTGTGGTGTCGGCCGAGGCCGAAATGTGGTTGCTGGCGCCTCCATGCATGTGTTGCGCAGCCTCCGCGTATGTAGCCGCCCCCAGATGAGAGTTTTACAATCCACTTCTGGCGGTCACACGTACGGTTCCAAAGCTCCAGTGGGACTTAGAGAACAAGGCTCAAGGCCCACAAAAGGTCAAGCTACAAGTAGCCCACGGTAACGCCATCCACCATGTAGTTGGCCTGTAGTGACGAGTTTACTAATCACTACACCACTCATTGCACTACACGCACCGCAGGTTTACTAAACCTAGTAGCTCGATGTGCGTGACCGCTGCCCAGGAGTGGAGGCGATGGTGGCCGTGGCGGCTGGGTAACAAGGCTGCTCCGGATCCGGAGCGGCTGCTGCTGCCGCCCCCTGAACGCGCGACGCCGGAGGAACGAGCTGCCCACTCTCGCCTATGGCTCGCAATCTCGATCAAGAACCACGCAGCCATTTGCGTCGCGACTGTGCTCCAGGTAGGCCTCACCTGCGATCACGCGATTCAGACATTCGTGGCGAATGCTGGCGCCATTCCGTCACTGGTGCAGGTGCTGAAGAGATACTGCCACATCAGTAACAATCGGCTTGATCCCATGCACGCAGGCGGGCCCAACGCCCCAAGTGCACGCGCCGTCACAGGCGCACGCGTGGTGCCTTCCGTGCTTGGGCAAGGCCGCCACTTGGTATGATGATGAGTTGTTACAATCCACTCTCTGGCGGGCACGCGTTCGGTTCCAAAGCTCCAGCAGGACTTAGAGGAAGCAGTCCTGAAGACCTGCCAACAGAAAAAAGGGGGGATGCCCCACGGAAGCGCCACCCACACGCGGTGGCGGGCACCAAGCAAGCAGCACCACAGTGCAGGCTCCACACTCAACCCCTCCAGGAAACGGATGGCGGGCCCAAGGTATAAAACCATGAAGGGACCAAAAAGCCCACCCTCAACCCACCGGAAGCGGGGCCGTTGTGCACACCCGCCGCAGCACTCCGCTCAGCTACCACATCACAACCCGCCAGCGCACGCATGTGGCGCCACCTCCCCTCAAAAGAAACCGTCCTCTCAGGAATCTAGGACGTCTCGTTCAGAGTGAGCCCGCCGTTTACTACTCCAACAAAGGGGTGGGTCAGGCCCACCACACCCGCCCACCTGCGCGGCATCCCGCCGCCCTCAGCAAAGGACGCCAGCGCGTCCCACAGATCCATCGTCGCCAGCTCCCCCGCCCGCTCAACCGCCACCGAGCGAGCAGGGGGCTGCACACCATCACGCGGGCACGTAATGCGCCACAAGTGGCGGCGGCCTCGCTCCATGGCGTCCACCACGAGCGCTGCCACCACCGCCCACACACCAGCACGCACCCCAGCGGGAGGCTGCAGCAGCCACACCTGGCAGCACGTGATGACCGGCGTAGGAGCAGGGAGGGCAGCAGCAGCCGCCACCACCACCGCCTCCGCCACCGGGCACCCCCAGAAGCTGTGCGCACGCCACGCCGTCGCCGGCGGCCCGTCCTCATCACGGCACCGCCACCCGCAGGGGCACTCGGGCACGCCTAGTGCAGCCTGCTTGTGAAAACCACTCACCCACAGCCGCCAGATGGGCTCCTTGCGAGCGTTGAGGAGCGGCATCCGCCACAGTGTCGGCACCGCCGCCTCCAGGCCGCGCAGCCCCGCGACGACCTGCGCGTCGGTCGCGCGGGGGCCCCCGTGCGGCCCGTGGTCCAGCGCCAGAGCCGCCTCCACCGTGGCTGCCCGCCGCACTCGCCGCTCGTCCACAACCGCCCGCAGTTGAAGCGCCACCGCCAGCTTGCACGTCAGTTTCCCTACCACACCCGGGCCGTGCGCAAACCCAACCCATCGGGGCTCGCCCGCGGCGCCGCCCCCCCCAGGTAGGGGAGCAGGTTGGGCAGCTGTAGATCGGAGGCCAGGCCACCCACGCTGCCAGCCAGCCGGCGTGATGACACTCGGCAGCTTCCACCCAACCAGCTGCAGGATCTCCACCACAGCAGCGCGCTCGCCCGCCTGAGGGAGGGGCTGGAAGTGACGGAGCGGCCAGAGCACAGTGAGGGCAGCTCCACCAGCCGCCGCCTCGACCCAGGCTGGGGGCAGCGCCGCAAGCACGACCGCCACTGCCGTGAACAGGGGGTCGAGCGTGCGCCGCACGCACAGCAGGTCTGGCACACCCCCCGGCACTGGCGGCGGCACCTCTGGGAAAAGGGCACGGCAAAGGACTGCCCTCCAGACATTGCCCCCGTCATAAGCGCCGCACGCCAGCACCGCGCGTATCTGCCCCAGCACGAGCCGCGCGCGCGCCGGATCCGCAGCAGCGTACACCCTCAGGCAGGCGTGGTCAACCGTGCGTGTGCTGCGCACCATGTCGACAGCAGCGAGCCACGCCCACAGCACGCACAGGTCCGTGACCGTCCGCATGCCGGGGAGGGCGTCGCGCACGCGGGCCAGGCCGTCCACCAGCCAGCGTGCCGCATCGGTCGGGCTGAAGAGCGCATGCCCTGCCGCATCCCCAGTGGGCTCCCGCCACTGTACCGACCGCTGCGCAGCCGGCAGCTCCAGCTGGAGGAGGGGGTTAGCCCAGAGCGGCGCCTCCGCCCCCCACAGCTCAGCTGTTTGCACGCGCCCCGTGATGCGCGCCACCGGCCCCAGGGCCTGCACCCCATCGAGCATGCGCCTCATCGGCCCAGCCAAGAGCGCCGCCCTCACAGCCGGGTCCACGCACTCACCAATAAGGCCGTCCGGGAGGGCGCCGGCCCTGGGCGCGAGGCCAGCCATAAGCACTAAGAGGCTCGGGTGGGCCTCCGGGCACAGGCGGTGCACCGCCTCCACCATGAGCGGCTGCCATGCCGGCTGGGCCGGGGGCGCGGGCTGCTGTTCCGGCTGTGTCCCGCCGCCGCCACCGCCGCCACTGCCGCCAGCCCCGCCGCCACCGCCGGCCCGTGGGTAGATGCACAGGCGCAGATGAGAGATGAGATGAGAGTTTTACAATCCACTTCTGGCGGTCACACGTACGGTTCCAAAGCTCCAGTGGGACTTAGAGAAACAAGGCTCAAGGCCCACAAAAGGTCAAGCTACAAGTAGCCCACGGTAACGCCATCCACACTTGGTGGCGGGCGCCAAGCAAGCAGCACCACAGATGCTTGGCAAAGCAACATAGCGACCCACGCTGGCGGGTTCCTCAAAGTGGCTGTACAACCACTGTTGATGTTGAGCGTTGTGAATGATGATGTGCTCCATTAAACGTGTGCTTGCGCCCCCCTCGATCATGTAACGTTTTTTTTAATACTCAAGGCTACGTCACGCGGTGCCCGAGGAACTCAGTTTTTTTGCTCATGGAAGTATGCACGTGGTGACTATGTACATATGCTTGCTCCCATGACTCATGACGCGCTCTAAGGCGCGCAAACACAGTGCGGCCGCCGGCGCGCTCATCGCCGCGCGGCCACCACCACAGAATCACCGGTGAGCAGCGGCTCCCCCGGCTCAGACTCCCCGCCACGCCACCGCGCGTGCGTGGATGCGACACAGACACAGCTTTCGGCGCTCCATGGGGCGCGGGGGGCAGCCACATACGCGGAGGCTGCGCAACACCTGCATGGCGACGCCAGCAACCACATCTCGGCCTCGGCCGACACCACAGACGCCCTCCGCGCCCTCAGCGCGGGGCAGGCAGACATCAGACGCCTGGTAGGGGGCTGCTGGACAGGGAGGCGAGGGCGCGCGCCCAGCCACAGAATGCGCCGACGCAGGTGGGCGCGCCACAGGTTGCCGACGCCGGCCACAGCGGTGCCCTTGCGGGGGTGCTCGCTGTGGTGCAGGCGCAGGCGCAACAGATTGCGTCCCTGGTGGATGTGGTGAGCCTCCTGGTGAGCCGCGTCCCTGGGGCGCCCATGCAGATGCCGCATGCACAGCCGCTCGCGCGCGGGCCGGCCATGCGGCCCACAGTGCGGCGCCCCGCGCTGCGCCTGCTGCCGAGGCTGCTCAGTTTAGGGTTTTAGGGTTTAGGGTTTAAACCCTGCCTAGCCCGCTGCTGCTGCCGCCCCTGTGGTGTCGGCGGGGGGGGGGCCGGCGACGGAGCGGCCTGCGTCGGGCGCCACGCGTGCCACATCTGCGCGCGGCCCCTCCCGCCGGGGGGGGCTGCCTGCGCGTGTGGGCGACACGTCGCAGCGCCGCAGCTTCGTGCTGTCCATCCCGGTGGCACGCGGCGCCAACTGGTTCCTCGCGGGCGGTGGCAGGCGGATGGATGAAGAGGAGGCGACGGCGGCGGCGGCGGAGCGGATCGCTGCAGCTGCCGAGGACGGCACCAGCCTGCCCGTCCGACTGGCTACGGATGTCGTGCGCTTCCTCTACGGCGGCACCGGCCGGCGGGAGCCGGCTGATTGTGGCGTCGTGTCCGCGTCGCTCCTCAACGCCAAGCCTGCCGTCGGGGGCATCGGCGTGGAGCCACGCGGGGCGGTGTGCTGCGTGTGCTCTTCACCGTGGCGTCTGACGCCGTGGCCGACACTGTCGTGCGCTGGCGCCACGAGCTGCGCCGCTGCGTGGACTCGACTGCAGTCTTCGACGTCCTCAGTGACCGCAAGGAGGCGCAGCACCAGGCGCTGTGGCCCGCTTTCCTCGCCGCCAAGGTTGCGGAGAAGCGGGCGCAGTTCCACCGCGCGCGCCTCGTCGTTGACGGCGAGCGGGTGCCTGCACCTGCTTGCTAGATGGCATCTCCTCTGGGGGTGTCTTTGAAGGGGAGGTGGCGCCACACGCGTGCGGTGGCGGGCGCGGTGTGGTCGCTGAGTAGAGTGCTGCGGCGGGCGTGCTACTAGCCCCGCTTCCGGTGGTCTGGGGGAGGGCTTTTTGGTCCGTTCATGGTTTTATACCTTGGGTCCGCCCTCTGGCCATTTGAGGGGCTGGGTGTGCAGCCTGCACAGTGGTGCTGCTTGCTTGGCGCCCGCCACCAAGTGTGGATGGCGTTACCGTGGGCTACTTGTAGCTTGACCTTTTGTGGGCCTTGAGCCTTGTTTCTCTAAGTCCCACTGGAGCTTTGGAACCGTACGTGTGATCGCCAGAAGTGGATTGTAAAACTCTCATCATCATCATCATCATCATATACAAGCTCGCGGCACAGCTCTGCATTCAAGGCGCCGCGTCGAGGGCGCACAGACTGTTAACAAAAGCCATCACCGACACTGATGACAATCTCCATCCTTTATGCTACTAGCCCCGCTTCCGGTGGTCTGCGGGAGGGCTGTTTGGTCCCTTCATGGTTTTATACCTTGAGTCCGCCCTCTGGCCATTTGAGGGGCTGGGTGTGCAGCCTGCACAGTGGTGCTGCTTGCTTGACGCCCGCCACCAAGTGTGGATGGCGTTACCGTGGGCTACTTGTAGCTTGACCTTTTGTGGGCCTTGAGCCTTGATTCTCTAAGTCCCACTGGAGCTTTGGAACCGTACGTGTGACCGCCAGAAGTGGATTGTAAAACTCTCATCATCATTTATGCCCAGCGCGCTTCCTTGTCACTTTTGCTGCCTCTGCGTCGGTCTTCTGACGACGATAGAGAGGGAAGGCGCACAACTCGATTGCTTTATGCGCCAGCCTCAAGCGCTCCCTGCCCGCCTGAAGCGCCACCTCATCCGCGCAAGTGAAGGCGATTGTCGGTCGCCCCAGGCGTCGACTCGGGTGCCGCCTCGGGCGCCGCCTCAGCGTGAAAAGGAAGATGAACAGGGGTGGGTGGGTGGGGGGAGAGGCGATGCCATGAGCATGGTAGACTGGCGCGCTGCGTGGCCTTGCGGGTTCTCCCAGTAGAGCCCCCCTAGACGTTTAGTCTAAGACTTAACCCACGCCCCGGGGTCCTCCGGGCGCGTACATGTAAAAACTGTAAAAAAATGCCAGGAGCGGTGGCGATCAACCAGGGGGCAGTTGGCCCGCCTGTCTGCAGACGGCTGCGTTGGTGACAGTGCTTCTTCAATTGATTTCAATTGATTAATTCTCACAGCCCGGCCGCTGGCGACCAGGACCGAAATCGGCCCAAATCGGCCAAAAACGAAAAAAATGGCAAAATCGACCGAAATCGGCAAACATCGGGCGGTAAACCCAGGGGGGCGGGGCAGAACAGCAGATTCTCGACCCCATGATAAAAAAAACCTTCGAATTTTCACACCAGACCGGCGCAATGCACTTCCCCTCCCTTAGTTACGTACATATCTACTCCTAACAAAACGGGCCGCGGGGGGTTGGTTGGTTGGTCCGGAGACTTTTCCAACAAAATCCTTTAACTTCCTACCCTGACCTCCGTTTGATGTGAAAGTGGGCGCGTTGGATTCCCCTTGTCAAGAGGAGTCCAAATCCACCCTCAGATCACACACACACACACCCAATAGATAGTGCAGTGTTGTGGGGGTGTGAGAAGGTCCCACACCGGACGGCTGGTGTGGACCATTGGTTTACACCCCTTGCCAGCCAGAATGCTCTGCAGACCTCCGATTGGACTGGGGAAGCACGCGCTGGATTCGAATAACAACAGGGATGCCCAATGCATGGTCGTTCATGTGTTTTTATTAGTTGGGAGGGTGTGGATGGGGCCTTGGAGTGTGGGGCTGTACCGGTGCGTGTGGCCGCCTTCTGAGGCCAGTTTCAAGAATTTTGTATGAGTTGCACAGCCACCAAATTGAACCATGGATAGGGAGTGTTGCGGAGCTGACCACCAAGTCTTGACTCAAGCAGGTAAGCGGAAGGTGTACTTTGGGTTGGTTGGTTCCCCCAAGGACTTAAAAAAAAAACTCATCATGGGGTCTGGAAAAAACAAATCTGCCCCCCCCCTGGGTAAAACCCATTTTTAAAAATTATTTCCGCCCAGAAATCGCCGTAGGCGGTAAACCGTCCAATCGAAGAGGCACTGGTCGGTGACATTTGGTTTTACAGGGTTTACACGTACGCGCCCGGAGGTCCCCGGGGCGTGAGTTAAGGCCTAGACTACACGTCTAGGGGAGCTCTACTTGGAGAGGCTGCAAGGCCACGCAGCGCGCCAGCCTACCAGGGGCGGCCCCTTGCACACCAGCACCAACCCTCCTGCTGCAGCCAGGGGAATTCTTCTTCAGTTCTACTGTTAACAGCGCACGTTGCCTGTGCCCAGCGGCTGCTTTGCCGTGCTGGCCGAAGAGCGCAAGAAGCTATGTGGCTTTAGGCCGGCCTGTTTGTCTGCTGTGGATGCACATTACTTCTGGGGAGCGTGGGGGGGGAGGGGGGGGGGCAGTGATTCCTAGATAGATTGTGATGGTTGGTTGTTTTGACCGCCAGAGGCACCGTTTTTTGTTGCGGAAAAGTGTGAAAGTGTCGATTTCACACTTTTCCTGCAAGATTTCGCCTTTTTCGTGTGATTTGCGGCGGTCGACTGCCCGTCGACCAACCATTCTATACCGCCGCAGTAACGCCCAGGGCGGTATACTGCCGCTCCGAGGAAGCACTGGGGGGGGGGCAGCTGCGGTGCAAGAAGTTCAAACTCACGCACGCAAATATGTCAAGCCCCACTCGTACGCGCGGCCACCGAGCGCGCGAACCCAACTGACGATTATGGATTTACAGCCGTGTAACCCCCTCTGCTGTCGGCTACCCGCATTGCAGAGATACGGGGGGTGTACACGGAAGTGAGGGGGGCCAAGTTGCATCGAGCTCAAGTGTCCACTGGAAGCAGTCTTGCCGCCCCGTTACACCTGTTACTACCAGGCTACTCAGGATCCCTAGCTGGCTGGCGCTTGTGTAGTGGCGGGGTGGGGGGCGACTTCCTTCTTTTGACTCCCTGGCAGGCTGGCGCGCTGCGTGGCCTTGCGGGCTCTCCTAGTAGAGCTCCCCCCGACGTGTAGTCTAAGCCTTGACTCACGCGCCGGGGTCCTCCGGGCACGTACGTGCAGAACCTGTAAAACCAGGCCACTCAGGCACGCCAAGAGGTCATGGCTACTCCCGCGGCAGACTCTTAAGCATGAGGTACCGGCGGTCCATGCCCAGCAGCGTCACGTACCACGCGTCCTCCTCGACAGCAGTGAACCCGGTGCTGCGGTACAGGTAGCCTGCCGCCTCGTCCTGCGTGGGAGGTGGTGTGGGGTGTGGGAGGCGTGTGTCCGTGTGTGTTGTGTGTGTGTGTGTGCATTTTTTATTTTTTTTGTGTGTGTGTTGTGTGTGTGTGCGTGTGTGTGTGTTGTGTATGTGTGTGTGTGTGTTGTGTGTGTGCGTGTGTGTGTGTTGTGTGTGTGTGTGTGTGCGTGTAGCTGTTGTGCAGGTGTTGCGGCCCTGCTGGTGTAGGAGTGCTACGATCAGTCAGGTCCTGATGCGGAATGCTGGATTCAGCGAGGTGTTGTGGGAGTCGGCACACGACCCACCTGGAAGCGCAGGTGCAGGTACAGGTCGGTCGACCCACATACTTGGCACATCGCCTCCGCAGCCGTCACCAGCTGTCGCGCGACGCCGCTGTGGTGGCACGTGTGCGTGTGTGTGTGTGTGTGTGTGTGTGTGCGTAGGTGTGTGCGGGTGTGGAGGGGATAAGGGAGCTTCGAGAAGTGGTGCTGCAACCAGCATGCGTCTTTGATGGCTCTGTGATGGAAAATGTGGGGTCGATTTTACAGTTTGTCGGACGCCTTTGATGGCGTATGTTTGGGGGGGGGGGGGTAGGGGGGGGGCTTCGAGTAGTGGTGTTGCAGACAGCATGCTTCTTTGATGAAGCGACGCAGCTGTGGTAGTGTAGGTTTGTGGTGGTGATGGTGGGGCGGTGGTGGTGGTGGGGTGGTGGGTGGCGTGTTTGTGGTGGTGATGGTGGGGCGGTGGTGGTGGAGGGGTGGTGGGTGGCGTGGTGTGGGCGGTGGATGCGATGGTGGGGTGGTGATGGTGGTGGTGGTGCAGTGGTGGTGGTGGGGCGGCGGTGGTGGGTGGGGGAAGTGAGTGTGGGGGTGGTGCATGTTTGTGGTGTGGGTGATATGGTGGGGTGGTGTGGGGAGGGTGGTGGGGGCAGGGCGGTGGGGGTGAGGGTGGGTAGTGTGGTGGGGGTGGCGAAGGAGTGTAAAATCGTCAAATTTCACACTTTTTGAGCGAAATCCCCGCGATTCGCCCCCGCAATTCCCCGCCAAATTTCCCGGGTTGCCCCCGCAGCGGGGGCTGCGGGGGCGCTAATGACACCACTGGTGGTGGTGCTGTGTGTGGGAGGCCAGTCACAGTGGGGTGGGGTGAGCTCTTAGCAGTGGCGCTGAAGCAAGCGTATGCGTGTTTGTGTGATGACGTGGCACGAGCAGTGCTTGTCTGTGTGTGTGCGTGTGTGGGGGGGGGGGGAGATGGGGCCCGCAGGTACAGTGATCGCCCTGCAAGCCGTACACCGCTCGGGTCCGGATGTCCTACTTCCCAGAAAATCATCCCACACTTGGTGGAAGAGGGCGCGGAGGGGTGCGTTGGTAAGCCCTCACCGAGAGCAGCACAACGGCATGCGCTGCGTGAATACCGTAAACTCGGCTAGCCTGTATCGGTAATTAATTCCCAGACCCCTCCGATACTCTGAGCCGATACAGTTAAATTAATTGTTTCGGGCCGCGA
>VFSX01000018.1:15000-25000 GCA_016618255.1 Chlamydomonas sp. UWO 241 | reverse complement strand
GGTCATCGGTATGCACCGGTACTGCCTGTACCACACTCACACGGAAGCACGCACACGCATACGCACACATACACGTACACGTGCCACTCCCTCACATCAACCAGCAGGTCTGCCGATCCGTCCAGCAATTGGCTGCTCAGGAGCCTTCCAGGGCGCAGTGCCGTTACCATCAGCTCGCCACCACTGTTCCCAGCCTCGCTGCTGCTGCTGCTCCTGCTGCTGCTGCTCCTGCTGCTGCTGCTCCTGCTGCTCCTGCTGCTGGCACTGGTGCTGCCGTCAGCCGTCGCGAGTGGTGGAGGCAGCGGCACGCGTATTGAGTAGTTCGCCACCGCAGCCGCCCGAGCCTGCGCGTGCGTGCTTGCGAGCGCGCGTGTGTGCGCGCATGTGTGTGCGTGTGTGTGTGTGTGTGTGTGCATGTGTATGTGTGTGTATGTGTGTGTGTGTATCTGTGCATGTGCGGGCTTCATGTGGGCTTGCCCCGGGAGTCTGCAAGAGGGTAGGATGGGGGCTGGATGCGCATGGACCACGCATGCATGGACCACGCATGGACCATGCATGGACGTGCACCACCCTGCGCTCCCACGGCACAGATGCCGCCTCTCGTACCTCCTTGAACTCATCGATCGCATGCGCATGCACACAGATACGGCGATGGTGAGCCTTGGCCGAGCTGACGCGCGAGATCGTATTTAGTCCACCTCTAACTCCAGGACACCGCGTACCCACTGCATTGCGCTGATGCATCTGCAGTTATATCTGAGACCGATGGTGAAGGAGCCGAGGTGTAGCTCGTGTACACGTGTCGACTAGACTCGGAATGCGCCGCGAGCCACGCCTCACTTGCCACACCAAGCCTCCATCCTTGTACCAAAAAGCGCGTCCACAGCTCATACTGAAGCGCAAAAAATGGGTGTGATAATTTACGATGGGATCTGGGTGGGCCTGCTGTGTGTGCGTCGGTGAGGCAGCAGCAAGGAAGGCGAGGGGCCAAATGCGTGTGGGCCACCCAGACATTTCACCACCATGACACGAGAGCATGAGCTAACAAAAGCAGCAGGCTGCTGCGGCGGTGGGGGGCCGTGGCGTAAGTACATGCTCGTCATCAGCAGATCGTTACAAAAACACCTGATCATGAGCCAACACCCGGAATCCCTACAGCCACAGCTGAGCAGGTTGCCAGTCCGTTTCAGGCCTGCTCCAGGCTGTCGTGCGAGGAGTACACAACATAGTTGGCGCCCGCAAAGCCGAGCGTCCCCAGCCGCGCGCCCAGCGGCCGCCCCTGCTGCAGCAGATATGCCACCAGCTGTTGGTACGTGGACACGGGCACGCTGCCTCCCCCGCTGACACCGGCGCCGACACAGGCACCAGCCCCTGGGACGCTTGTGCTCGTGCCCGCGGGGGCGCTGGCAGGAGTGCTGCTGGGCGCTGCGGCTGCAGGTGCTGCTTCGCTGGCGTCGGCATCAGGATCAGTGGTGGCCCGAGGCAGATCGCTCGCGCTGGCAGGCGTGCTGCTGGGCGCCGCGGCTGCAGGCGCGCCGCCGCGTGCGCTGGCGTCGGCGTCAAGAGCAGTGGTGGTTTGAGGCAGATCGCTCGCACCCGCAGGAGTGCCGCTGAGCGCGCCTTGCCCGTCCTCCGCCTGCTTCAGCCGCCGGTGCGCGAAGAGCGAGGGGAACACGCAGCACGGCACGAGCGCAAACGGCTTGCGGCACTCGAGCGCAAACTGGAGCAAGGGCTCGGTCGCCTGCACAGCGACCACCGGTGGTTGGGTAATCGGGGGGGGGAGAGAGAGGTAACAGGAGAGTCGCGATGGGAGCAGACACGATGGGGTGCACGGACCCTGCGTTGCCGCGCTCATGCGCCCACCCCCACATAGTATGGATGCAGCCCAACGGTCCCCACCACCACCCCCTGCACGCACACACACACACAAACACAGACACACACACACACACACATGCACACACAAACACACACATACACACACACTCACACCCACCTGGTCTGGATGCAGCCCAACCACGAGTGAGCAGTCGGCAAGCAAGGCACGCACGCTGGCGCTGACGCCGCAGCCGCCACCGCCACCGCCGCCGCCACCACTGCCGCCGCCACCGCCACCACTGCCGCCGCCAGTGCCACCGCCCCCGGCATCGCCGACACCACCGCGCTCGACACCGCCGCAGCCGCCGCTGCCACTGGCGCCGCCCACTCCCCCGACAACGCCGCCTTTGCCGCCAGCGACCCCAACGTCAATGCCGCCGCCGCAACGTGCAGTTTCACCGCCGCTGCCGGTGCCCCTTGCGTTGCCGCCCACACCGCCGCCACCGCCACCATCACACCCGAGCTGCGGCTGCCGCCACAGCTCTGGCGCAAAGCACGCGCGCAGCTGTCGGAAGCGCCCGTGGTGCACAGCCACCTCGACCGCCCCGCCCCCGCCCGCCCCGCCCGCACCGGCACCACCCGCACCGCCACCGCCGCTGGCGCCGGCCGCGCCCATGCGCCCACCACCGTCCCGCTCCCCCTCCTCCTCGTCTTCCTCCTCGTCCGCACACGCCGCCGGGTCCCCGCCGCCCCAGCGCCGCTTCCTCGCCCCTCCCCCAGGGCGCATCACGTTGCGCAGGCCAGCCGCGTCAAATAGACCGCCGCCACTGGGGGCGGCCGTGGCGTCGCTGCCGTGCTGCTCGCGTGCCATGCTGCTTGCGTCTCCGCATCGACCCATGCTGCCCGCGCCTTCGCATCGTGCCTGCTGTTGCTGCCTCTGCTGCTGCTGCTGCTGCTGCTGCTGTCCCGCCGCCACCAGCTGCTGTTGCCCCTTCCCCTCCCGCCCCTTCTGCCCCTCCTCCTCCCGCTCCTCCCCCTGCTGCTCCTGCTGCTTCCGCTCCCTCAGCCACCGAATCTGAGACTTGTCCAGCTTGAACGGCCGAGGCTCGACGAGTGTGACCCTCACACCGTGCACGGCAACTAACTCGAAGGTCAGCGCGCCGCGGCCGCCCGCCACATCAAGAACACCGCTGCCGGCTGCGCGGTGGAAGATAACAGTGTGTAGGGGTGTGTGTGTTGGTGTGTGTGTGTGGGGGGGAGAGGGGTAAGGCTGCCTGCCACATCGAGAACACCGCTGCCGGCCGCAGTGCCGCCACCCCACCCACCATTGAGCGCCTCCAAACCGTACGTGTCCACCAGCCACTGCGCCACCACCTCAGCACGCTTGCTCTGCCCCCCCCCCCCCGACACAAACACAACGACGCGCACATCAATGGCCGCTGCCGCCACGCTTCACATGTGTGCCCACCCACCATTCAACGCTTCGATGCCGTAAGTGTCGACCAGCCACTGCGCCACCACCTCGGCACGCTTGCCCTTCTCCACCGCGCTCGAGCCCTCGTGCACGCAGAAGCCGGCTTCCGCAGCGCGCTCTTTCCGGGCGCGCATTCTGTGAGGTGATTGTGTGGGGGTGTGGAGGGGGGTGGGGCAGTGAAGCCAACTCTATGCCTCATGCAAGCAAAAGTCAGCTTCCGCGGCGCGCTGTTTCTGGGTGCGCAACCTGTGCGCGAATATCATCAGAAGCGGGAAGCAGTAGGAGCGTTTGTGATGGGGCGAGGGATGAGGCTGGGGTGGGGTGGCGGTAGAGTGAGGCCTTGCTCCTCCTTGCTCACACTCCCAGCGCACACCGAGTTTTTTTTTACAGTTTTTACATGTACGCGCCCGGAGGACCCCGGGGCGTGAGTTAAGACCTAGACGACACGGCTAGGGGAGCTCTACAAGTAGAGCCCGCAAGGCCACGCAGCGCGCCAGCCTACCAGGTGCACACAGAGACACAGACACACAAGCACAGACACACAGACGCATAGACACACAGACACAGAAACACAGGCACATAGGCACATTGGCACACTGACAGATTGGCACATTGGCACATTGGCACACTGGCGCATTGGCACACTGACACACTGGCACACATGCACACAGGCACATTGGCACACTGACACATTGGCACATTGGCACACCGGCACATTGGCACACTGGCACACATGCACACATGCACATTGGCACTCTGGCTCACTGGCACACTGGCACGCTGGCACACTGGCACACTGGCACACTGGCACACTGGCACACAGGCACACAGGCACACAGGCACACAGGCACACTGGCAAACTGGCACACTGGCACACTGGCACACTGGCACACAGGCACACAGGCACACAGGCACACAGGCACACAGGCACACAGGCACACAGGCACACAGGCACACAGGCACACTGGCACACAGACACACAGACACACAGACACACACAGAGAGAGAGAGAGAGATATCGTTACAAAGAACTCTGCACGGCAGACCTAGATAGGCTGTTTCTGGTCATCATTGAGGAGATTCCATTTGGAGGCGGGTGACCAGCCGTGCGCTAACAAGAGGGTGAATAACCTCATTCAAAAAGCAGTGGGGGAAAGGGGCAAATGCGGGTCACTGACGGCTGTGTTCGTCACTCCGCTTCGACTGAGTTTAAACTAGGTCTCGGCAGATTGACCTCCACAGTTGTGGAAATCTCGCTAAGAGGATCCACTCGGGTGTGACTCGCTGGACAAGAGGTCCATGAACTCGGGGTGCTTGGAGATGTCGCGTTTGAAGTTGGAAAAGTGGGTGTTTGCGGAGGAACGGAACTTGACGGAGTGGGCGAAAAAGTCGCCGGCGCTGAGCCGGTAGGATGTGATGGCGCCGCCGGCATAGAGCGAAGTCATGTCCGGTCGGCGGTACGCAAAAAGGGCGGCAGTGGGGGGGGTATATGATGTCGGGAGGAAGTGGGGGGGGAGAAGGGACGGGCGGGTGTGTGGAGATGTAGGGGCGGGGCGACGGGGGAGGTGGGAGGCGGCGGATGAGGGAGCCGATGAACGTAGCACGGTGCTTGTTGATCGTGTCGATGATGGGGAACGTACAAGGGGGGGAGGCATGCATCGTGGTGGTGGAGGTGTGCTCTGTTGTGTGAGGAGGGATGCCCTTGATGAGGCGGAGGAAGCGGTTGTGGGTTACTTCAAGTCGGTGGATGTGGGCCTTGTTCAACGTCCATGTCTGGCAGCCATACAGTAGGGCAGAGATCACAAAGGCGTTGTAGAGGTGGATCTTGGTAGTGGGGGAGATTGAGTTGGAGTTCCAGAACCGGGGAGTGAGACGGTTGAAGGCGCACCAGGCACTTCCGATCCGGCGTGAGATCTCTGAGTCGAGGATGTCGGAATCAGACGTGTTGGGAGCGTCATCAGAAGGGGCGGCGGGGAAGGACAGAATACTTCCCAGGTATTTGAACTTGGAGGTGGAGTGGACCAGGTGGGGGTAGATGAGGAGTTGGAGGGGATGGTGATAGGGGCGGAGGGGACGGTGTGGGCTGAAGGGTGGCCAAGGGATTGTGCCACGGTTTTGTCGTAGTTGATCGCAAGGGCCAGGTCTGAACACATGCGGTCGAGGAGGGTGAGCATGGTGCGGAGGTCTTCCTCGGAGGGGGCGAGAAGGGCGATGTCGTCGGCGTAGAGAAGGAGAGGGAGGATGGTTGTCAAAAAGTCCTTGTGGGACTCAGGGGTGTACAGTTTTCCGTCGATCATATAGCCAATTTGAATGCCAGCGTTGGGGAGCTGGGCAATCAGGGACCGGACAACTGTGTCCATGAAGACATTGAAGAGGAGGGGGGAGAGGGGGCAGCCTTGCTTGACGCCAGCTTTGAGAGGGAAAGGGGCGGAGTATGCACCGTTGACTCGGGCTCTGGCGGTGGCACCAGAGTAGAGGCTTTCGATGCGTGCGAGGAGGCCGGGGTGCGCGCCGCGGTGGAGGAGGGTTTTCCAAAGGGCGGCGTGGTTGACACTGTCGAACGCCTTGGACAGGTCGACGCAAGCCACATGGAGGGGGGCGTGGGCGCGGTGTGACTCCTCTTGGAGGCGTCGTAGGGTGAAGATGGCATCGGAGGTGCCATGGCCCGGACGGAAGCCAAACTGGGAAGTGTGGAGGGTGGCCTCCAGCTGGAGCTTGAGGCGGTTGAGGAGGATGTGAGTGTAGACCTTGCCAGCGACGGGCAGGAGGGAGATGCCGCGGTAGGACTTGCTGCGCGTGGGTGGGCCCGAGGATGCGCCCTTGTAGAGGGGGCAGATGTCTGCTTGGTTTCACGCGGCGGGGATGGAGGTGGTGTTCCAACAGGTAAGGATGATCTGGTAGAGGGCGGTTACGGTTGCGGTGCCGCCGGGTTTGAGGAGGGGGGAGGTGATGTCGTCAGAGCCGGGGGCAGAGTTCCTGAGGGATTTGATCGCGGAGACCACCTCGCTCAGAGAGGGAGGGGAGGCAAGGGGGGGGAGAGGAGGGGGGAAAGGGGGGGGGGGGCGAAGTGGGGAGAGGAGGGAAGGGAAGGGGAGGGGGAGGGAAGGGGACGGGGAGGGGAGAGGAGGGGGGCAGGGAGGGGAGGGGAGGGAGGGGGGGAGGGGGAGGGGAGGGAGGGGGAGGGGGACGGAGGCGGAGCGGGGGTAGTGTAGGAGGAGGAGAGGGAGGGAGACGGGGGCGGTGCGGGGGTGGTGGGTGTGAAGATGAGGTGGGAGGCGAGGGTGGCTTCGTCGACTTCCGAGCGGAGTGGAGTGTGGAGGACACGGAAAATTCTCCAAACGCGTCTGCCACCGCCTGAGCTCCAAAGCACAGGTGGTCGCCGACACGGAGGGCAGGGAGGGCGGCTGAAGGGGGGCGGTCGACGAGTTTGGACAGCATGCGGTGGGCGGAGTGGGGGTTGTTGTCGTCAAAATCGTGTTGCACGCGTTGAGCGACACCGTCTCAGTGCTTGTTGGTGGCGCGTGCGATGGCGGACTTGAGCTGGGCAGTCATGCGCGCCTCCTTGGGGGCGTCACGGTTGCCAGTCAGTGCACTGTCGGAACGCATGAACTGAAGGTCGTGGGCGAGTTTGAGAGTCTCGGGGGGGAGGTAGAAGTGGATGGGGACCTCGCGTGGGCGGGGGCCAAGGGTGGATCTGGCCGCTGAGTGGATGGCCGCGGTGAGGTGGCTCGTCATTTGGTCCAGGGTGGGGGGGGTCGGGGAAGGGGGGAGGGTGGCGAGGGCCTCCTCGACTGCTGCCGCGAAGTGGAGCCGCGTGTCAGTGTCTCGGAGCAGGTCGGTGAAATAGCGGGAGGGCGGAGGAGGACGGCGGGAGTGGGTGATGTTCCAGGCTCTGGAGAAGCGGAAGAGGATGCGCGCGGTGACAAGGGCGTGGTCAGAGCGGGCGATGGTGTCAAATCCCCGGGTCTTGGGGCATCGTGCTCGCACGTCTTGCACGGAGCCCAGGTGAGGGCGGCGGACGAGGATGTAGTCTGGGATGTTGCAATCCTTTGGGTGTTGCTGTACCAGGAAAATACGCTCGAAGGGGGGTGGGGGAAGAAGGTGTAGGTGACGGCAAGATTGTGGGTGGCACACAGGTCGAGAAGCCGGTGGCCGTTGTCGCTGATGCCAGGTTTGTGGTGGAACCCGGCAAGGGGGGAGTAGGGAGGGAAGAAGGAGGAGGGGCGGTGGAAGGGGGGGCAGGCGTACGGACCCACCGACGGGTGGGCGTCGGGGGATGCCGCTGTGATCTTGGCGTTGAAGTCGCCTAGGACCAAAAGGAAGTGGTTTGAGGGGGTTTGGGAGAGCACGTCGCGGTCGAGTTGTTTGTAGAACGCGTCCTTGGCGACTGCGTCATCCGCGGCGTCTGTGGGGGCGTAAGCGATGACTGCGGTGACGGGAGGGGCGCCGGCGGGGCGGAAGCGTAGGACGAGGATGCGTTCGCTGAGTGCGGCGTAGCCGCCCTCTTTGAGGAGGAGCTTGGCGGTGTCAGGGCTGAGGAGGGCGCCGACGCCGTGGGTGTGTTTGGTCCCACCGGACCAGATAAAGTGGTAGCCATTCTCTTCGAGCGGCTGGCTACCGGAGCCGGGGTGCCGCACCTCTTGGAGGCCGCATATGTCGATGTGGAGGTGTGCGAGGTGTTTGGCGAGAGCAAGTGGGTGTGCCATGGGGTTGAAGCGTGAGCCATCTGCTGCACCCCAGAGGGTGCAGCAGTTTTAGGTGGCCGCGATGAGCTCGTGGCGTGGGTGAAGGAGGTGGGGGCGCTTGGTAGCCGGGGGGACGGATGGTACAGGGACGGTGGCTAGTCGTCCTGCCCGTCGGTGGGGGGGGGCCCGCCTACTCCTGCCCCACCCCGGGGCCGGAGGGGGAGAGCTGCTCAAGGGACATGAACCGGGTGATGGAGCGGGTGATGCGCTGACCAATGCCTGCAGATGCCTCGCGGATCTTGATGGCCTCGATCATCGAGCCCTTGCCCTTGTGGGTGACAAAGGCCGGGGACTCGTGCATGGAGGGGCCGCCGTAGTCTGCGAACCCTGTGCCGGGGTTGGAGAGCTCGGAGGGTGTGTGCGCATCGGTGGTAGTGAGGGCGTTCTGGGGGGTGGTGGGCGAGTCGGCGGTGCCGGCTGCGTGGTCCCACCCCTGGAAGGAGGGGGAGCCTGCAGTGGCGTGGGTGGGGGCGGCGGGGGCGGCGGAGGGGGCGGGAGTGGTGGAGGTGGGGGATGCTGGGGCAGAGGGGGTGAGGGAGGTGGGGAGGAGGGCGGCGGCTGCGGCAGATGCGACTGCGGCAACGGCGTTGGCAGCGGCGTTGAGGGCGCGGAGAGGGGAGGCCGACCGGCCGCGCGCTGCACGCTTGGCAGGCTTCGCGGCGGGGGCGGTGGAAGTGGTGGAGGGGCGCGCGTCCGGGCACGCGGGCGAGGTCGACTGGCCACGTTCGGAAAATTTGGCGGGCCTTACGGCGGGAGTGGTGGCGAGGGGGGCGGCGGAAGTCACGGGGGGGGTGAGGGACGTCTTGGGGCCGGAGGTGACGATGGCGGGGGTGGCGTTGGCGTTGGCGGGGCGGCGGAGGCTGGGGGGGAAGGGGTTGGCGGAATGCTTTGGGAGGGGAGTGGCGCGGGCGCAGGGGAGGGTTGCGAAGTTGGGGGGGGGTGGCGAGGCGGGGAGGTGGCGAAGGCCTTGGGAGGGGGCGGCGAGGCGCGGGGGAGTGGCGTGGCTGGGAGCAGCGGAGGCGCGAGGGTTGGGAAGCTTGGGGCGGGCGGCGAGGCCGGAGGAGTTGGCGAGCTTGGGAGGGAAGGGGCGCGGGCGCAGGGGAAGGTAGGCGGAGGCTTGGGGGGGTGGCGGAGGCGCGGGGAGGAATTGCGGAAAGGCTTGGAGGGGGGCCAGGCGAGGGCGCGGGTGGGAGTTGGCGGTAGGCTTGGGGGAGGCAGCGGGAGGCGCGGGGGAGGAGTTGGCGGAAGGCTGGGGGGCGGGGGCAGCAGAGGGCCCGGCGGCGGCAGGCTGCTCGAAGCAAACGCGCTTGCCAGGTGGGGAACGGGCGCGCTTGGAGGCGGCCTGTGCGGCGGCGTTCACCACCTCGGAAACGCCGACCAGGGCGGCCTTTGCTGCCTGGCTTGCAGGGCCATGGGGGACGATGGGGGCCTGAGGGGCAGGGGGGGCGGGACCACGCCGCGCGCCGCGCATGGGCATGCGCATGGGGGCCTGGCGGGCGGCGGGTGGGTGGGCGGCGGCGATTGCCTGGGGGCGTGGGCCTGGGCGGGCTGCGCTGCTTGGCCGTCGTGGGGCGGATGGGCGGCGGGGCGGTCGAAGGAGATGCGAGCGTAGAGCTCATGGGAAAGGTCCATTTCGGTTGTGCCAGCGAGCACGTGACCGAGGTGGACGAGAAGGAGGCCGACTCCCGCGCGGTAGCTGGCGTGATCCCTGGCGATCAGCGCGACGGTGGCGCCCGCGAGGGCGATGAGCATGCCGGTGGAGCCGATGGCGGCGATGAGCGCGTTGGATGCAAATCCGACCGCGACGATGCCGAACAGCAGGAGGGCGTGCAAGGGAGGGGGTGCCATGGCGCACACTGAGGTGAACACTGAGAGAGAGAGGTGAACACTGAGAGAGGTGAACACTGCGCACACACACACACACACACACACACACACACACACACACACACACACAGGGGCG
>VFSX01000018.1:0-7500 GCA_016618255.1 Chlamydomonas sp. UWO 241 | reverse complement strand
GCGGTAGCCACCAGCCGGCTGCCTGCCAACGTGTAGTCCCAGAGCAAAAAGGAGAGCTATTGTGCGACGCCTCCAAAATAGGTCCTAACTGCTTCTAGGGGATAGGGGGTCAAGTGGCGCTTGCCAATCTACTTGACCGCCGTGGTGGAGGGGCCGGCGCCTGAGGGGCAGCCGGACCGTACACCACGGCTCTCCACCCGACCCTATCCTGAGCACGCTCAAACGCCGTGTCCGAAAAAGTCTTCCAATCAGAACGAGTGCCACTAGTTTCGCCTAGCTGCTGAATCAGTAGCTTAAGAAAATAGTGTCGGGAGGAGGCTGGAGGCCGGCCTTGCTGCCGAGCCACATCCATTGTGCAGTCAAAAGTCGTACGAGGAAGACAAGAAGCCGGCATGCGCATCACATGGCCTAGCCACTGCATTGATCGCTTTGCCACAAGGCTCTCAATTGGCTCAGTGTCGCACGCCTGCCGAATATAAGTTAATCTGTGCCGGTCGACCAGGCGCACACCCAGAATGCGACGAAGGCAGTTAGAGTGGGCAACCTCCAATCGAGTCAGTTGTGTTTTAGTAGGGGCCCATGTTTCGCAGCCGTACAGAAAGTGGGGCAGCACGAAAGTGTTGTAAACCCGCATCTTAGACTGCACTTGCATCTTCTTGCTGGCCCAAATCTTATCAAAAGACGCAAACACGCCCAGCGCGCGACCGACACGCACACCGATCTCCTTTTCCACACCACCACTCTGGGTTATCCAACTCCCTAGATACTTAAATGCAGAGACGGTCTTCACTTCACCACCAGTCAGCGCAAACGTGGGCAGATCCGCGTCAAAATCTGCTGGCAAAATCATCACTTCTGTCTTGGCGGCGTTGATTTGCATGCCAAAGCTAGAGGACACTTTGTCAAGGATTTTCAGCATAAGCGCCAACTGAGCTGGGTCATGCGAGAACAAACATAAATCGTCGGCATACATCAGCATTACTATGCGCTCAACCGACGACGACAACACAGAGCCGCCGGCTCGGGTCACGACTGACACGCCAGCCCCCTCTGGCATCATGTCTAGCGCCTTTTTCACTATGTGGTCAATAAAACATTGAACAACACAGGAGCAATGACGCACCCCTGTCGCACACCAGACGACACGGGAGAATTCGTGCCCGATTTTCCCAGCCAGCCGCACGGCAGCTGCGGTGTTGGTGTGAAGATCCTCCAACAGATCAATAATGTGCGGATGAACACTATATAATCTAAGGACTCTCCACAGTGCCGCACGGTTTATGCAATCGTAAGCTTTAGAATAGTCGACAAATGCCACAGCCATGCATTGTTTGTACTCGGCATGTGCCGCGCTCAGCGAGCGCAGAGTAAAAATCGCATCAAAAGTGCCTCTGCTTTTTCTGAAACCACACTGAGCCTCATGCAACTGACCGTCAACCTGCGTGGAGACGCGGTGCAAAAGTATGGCAGCCTACACTTTCCCGGCAATAGAGAGAAGGCTTATACCGCGGTAGTTACCAGGGGAGTCACGCGGACCCTTCCCCTTATATAACGGTGTGATAATAGCAGTTTTCCTGGCATCATGTCTAGCGCCTTTTTCACTATGCTTTTGATATGCATCTCATGGCATGAGCGGCCTTGCCACCCTCTGAGACACGCCATCCACATTTTTCACACCATGTCCACACCATCCACACCATCTACCACCATGTCCACACCATCCACACCATCCACACCCAACGTCCACACCATCCACATCCACACCATCCACACCGCCCCACACCCAATCTCCACACCAGGGACATCTTTGGCGACATCATCCTGGGCGACGTGCTCGTTGGCATGGAGGGGCGCCTCGTGCGGTGCGTGGGGTCGCATGCAATCCATTTTGATGAACCCAAAACCGACAAATACACTCCAGCGGGGCATCATCCTTGGGAGATGTGCTCGTCGGCATGGAGCGGCGCCTCGTGCGGTGCATCGTAAATAGGGGTCACCTGAAACCCTCCCTCACCCTTACATGGGTTGCCTGCATCCCCCTCTCGCCCACTAAATGCGGGTTTGCTGGGTGCAACGCAATCCACTCTGATCAGCTCGACACCCGTAAATCAACCCCTGACGTGCTCGCCGGCATGGAGGGGCGCCTCGTACGGTGCGTTCTGATGATCAATGTTTTATCCGTTGCACCCCTTAGATGGCTGAGTGACTCCCTGCGAATACAATGCGATTCGCTGAACCCGAGACCTGCCCGGAACCCGGAAATAAACCTCAGTAACAGTAACAGTAACACGGGGTTTCCAGCTAAGCAGGCTACTCTTCTACTAGAGACACCCGCCGATACTC
The DNA here is from genome assembly GCA_016618255.1 of Chlamydomonas sp. UWO 241. Taxonomy (NCBI): domain Eukaryota; kingdom Viridiplantae; phylum Chlorophyta; class Chlorophyceae; order Chlamydomonadales; family Chlamydomonadaceae; genus Chlamydomonas; species Chlamydomonas priscui. The sequence continues at coordinate 5,157 of VFSX01000018.1, read as the reverse complement.
CTGCACACTTAAGTACTAGAGTACCGCCGGCTCCCGGCCGATAGACTACCGCTCCCGCCGGCTAGACTACCCAAAACAGCGGTCTCTGAGAGACATGTCTGGCAAGGAGCATATAGGAGAGGACCTTCCTCAGGGTCACAGTAGTGGCCTTGTGGCCAGTCAAGCCGGCAGAGCCGACTGGCGCTGACTGGAACGGTCCCCGCCTGGCAGTGCATGGCTGTCCAGCTCTCGTTTGCATGTGGCTCAGCCGGCGCCCCATGCCTCATGCATGGCCAGGTCCCATCCTCCAGGGGTGCATGGACGACAGAGTTGTCATGGAGGCTGCCTGAAGACCTTCCAACGCCAGTCACCGGCAGACGAGCGACCCCGAGGATGAGCGCGGTGACGAACGCTGCGATTGGTGAAGCGGATTTACTCTGTGTTGCCTCGGCGGTCGCCACCGCTGAAGCCGTGATGGTAGCCCGCCTCCACGGGCAGCCATCTTGACCAATGTCCAGCATGCATTGACGGGCGCCAGCTCCTCCGCTCGTCGATCAACTCGTCGAGATCGGTGCCGCATGGCGTCCTGCATGGGGGGAGGATAAGGGCCGTCTCCCAGCACGGGCCGCGGCAGCGCCGCGGCTACTCGCCAAGCCATGGCAGCGCCGGGCAAGCCGCTCCTGAAGTTTCCACCGAGGGGCAGTCTAGCAGGAGCCGGGCCAGTCGTATTTTACCCCGCTCCTCAGCGGCACAGAGATCCTCGTCACCAGCAGCGCCGCATTGCTGGCTCCAGGGCTCGGCGACGAGAACGCGCCTCCGTTAATCGAGCCGTTAATCGAGAGAAATAAACCTCACAGGGACATTATCCTGGGAGTTGAGGGGGCGCCTCGTGTGGGTGCGTGTGTGCTGCTTGCGGGAAGGTCGCCTGCGTCACCAGCCCTACCACATTCACAACGCCTGAGGCGGCGCCTGAGGCGTCCCATTCCATGGCGCGGATCAGGCGGCGCCTCAGACGCTCTGACCGCCTAAGGCGCCGCCTGAGGCGCACCCCTGATCGCCTCAGGCGTCGCCTCAGGCGTTATCCAAACCGCCTCAGGTGCCACCCCGACCGCCTCAGGCGCCCACCACCGCCTGAGGCGCACCCCGGACCGTCTCAGGCGTTATGACCGCATTCACTTGCGCGGATGGTGGTGGGCGCCTGAGGCGGTCGGTGTGGCGCCTGAGGTGGTTTGGATAACGCTTAAGGCGACGCCTGAGGTGATCGTGGGCGCGTCTCAGGCGGCGCCTCAGGCGGTCGGGACGCCCGAGGCGCCGCTCCAGGCGTTGTGAATCTGGTAGGGCCTGGATAACCTGACGGTGGCCGTGCAACCTCACCCCGCCCCCGCAGTTGCGTCGACGACCTGACCGCCGTGCTGGACGACCGCCGTCCGGGCGACAGGGTCAAGGTCGACATTGTGCGCGACGGCAAGGCGACGAGCCTCACGGTGGTGCTGGGGGAGCGGGGCAGCCTCGGGTTCACAGAGGAATGATGTGGGTTTTACAGGTTGTACATGTACGCGCACGGGGGACCCCGGGGCGTGAGCTAAGGCCTAGGCTTCATCTCTAGGGGGCTCTACTAGGAGAGCCCGCAAGGCCACGCAGGGCGCCAGCCTTCCAGGGAGGAGTGATGTGGATGTGGCCAGATGACGCGGGCACCAGGCCTAGGCGCGCGCTGTGTCTGGGTGGCCCGGTCCCTCACCTCACCTCACGACGTAACGCCTCCGGCGGGAGTAGTGGAGCGGGCACGGCCCCCACGGCCCCCGGCAGCTGGGAAGACTCAGCAGAGGCGCCGGCGTCGATGCTTCAGGGGCAGGCAGCGGGCGCAGCGCTTCCTCTCTTGACGCTGCACTCTGGGTACGACCCCTGGTTCTTCAGCCACAGCAGCGCTGAGCGCGCTGCTGCGTGAGGTTGCTGCCGCGGGGTGCAGGGCCGCGCGCGCGGCGGCCGATGCTGCGGCCGCCGACGGGCTGCAGCCGGGCGGCGTGCTAGTGTTCAAGGCGTGATGGCTGGCGTGGGGTAACGTGTAGACTGCTGGGGCCCCTAGCTACAGCCCGGCCACATGAGGCTGGTGCAGGCAAGATGGAGGGACTATGCAACTTTCAGCTGTCCTTTGGGTTCAGATTCAAACTTCAAACCACCACGCACCCACACCGACCCTCCCGCACCACCGGCCCCCCAGCAGTAAGGCTGTCGCTGTCGACGTCGCTGTAAGACGCGACTTCAACTTTGGTTATGTTCGCTCCACGACTCGGACTGGTGGCTTGGGACCTCTCTCTCACAGCACGAAACGCGTAAGGTAAACGCCACTCGTGGACACAAAGCACTGCCTCGTGGTTGACAGCCGACTTGCGTTCGTGCACACGCACGGCCATCCTCCCTGTCCATGCGCACAACCCATGCACCTCCCCCGCCATGCATGCACGCCCTCCCCAACTCCCTACAGACACATGCTCGTGCCCAACTCCCTGCCTGCGCTGCCGCCCCCTGAAGGCGCGCCTCATGCGCCCAACTCACCCTGCATGCGCTGCCCCCTCCCTCATTTGCCCCCGCCTGCCCCCGCCCAACTCCCACCTCCCTGCATGCACGCGACCAACTCCCAACTCCCTCCACCTCAGGCCACAGCCCCGCACGCCCCAGCGCGGCTCCACAGCTGCTGCAACCCGCCACATGATAGAGGGCAGTGAGGCGGCTAGGAAGCGTGCAGCGGCCGTGGCTTTCTTGCGAGCGGCCTGCCGCGGAGACGTCGTGGCCATGCGGCGCCTGCTCGACAAGTCGGCCGACCCTGCAGCCATGATTGTCGAAGAGCGGGGGTAGGGTACTGCTCTCATGTGCGCCGCTGCCCGCGGCCATGCGGATGCCATGCACCTGCTGCTGGACCACCCGGCTGCGAACCCAGCAGACCTGATGATGCAGACAGTTGAGGGAGGATGGATCGCTCTCATACATGCTGCCAGGGCTGGCCAGATCGGCACCATGCGTCTGCTGCTGGACCACCCGTCCGCCGACCCAGCGGCCATGATGCTGCACGCGAATCATGGTGGCTTTACCGCCCTCATGCACGCTTCTCAGAACGACTATGTCGATGCCATGCGCCTGCTGCTTGACCATCCGTCTGCCGACCCAGCGGCAATGCTGATGCAAACGACTGACTGTGGTGAAACCGCCCTTGCGAGAGCTGCTATGTGCGGCCAACTACACGCCATGCGCCTGCTGATCGACCACCCGTCTGCTGGCCCCGCAACAGACTGGCATGGTGCGCTATGGTGGGCTGCTGGGGAAGGCCAGGTGGACGCCATGCGCTTGATGATCGACCATCCATTTGTCGATGTGGGAGTCGTCCTGATGCTCACAAATGCAAATGAAGATGGTGATACCGCCCTTATGGCAGCTGCGATGGGAGGCCACGTGGATGCGATGCGCCTCCTGCTCCTGTCCGCCGACCCAGCATCCATGATGATGCACGCAGCTGCAGATTTTGGGAGTTCCACCCTCATGCTGGCTGCTGCCAACGGCCACGTGGATGCCATGCGCATCCTGCTCGACCATCCGTCCGCCAACCCAGCAGTCCTGATGGCTGTCCGCGGTCCTGGAGGCACCTCTGCGCTCACGGCTGAAGCTGCGTTTGCTGCTGGTCTGCCTGACAGCTGGCAAGTTCCCAAACGCTCCTGTGCGCCCCTGCTGCTCCTGCTGAGCCGCGTCGCTGTGCAGCCACAGCCAAGCGACGCGGCGGAGCAGGCGCACATGAGCAAGGTGATGGAGGCTCTGTGCCAGGGCCCGGGATCCAAGCAGATGTTTGACGATGACCAGCCGGACGACGACCGCGACGAGTGCGTCCGCGTGCTGATAGCGTGTGGCGCCCGCATCCTGCTCAGCCCTGTCGTGTCGCGCATTATCCGCGAGCTGTGCAGCAACGATGACGCGCAGATGGCGCGCGTGCCTCGGCTCATCAACAAGGCCGTGGTGGGCATACTGTCAGCCACTTTGTGGCGGCATCCGCACAAGCCGCGAGACAACGCATGAGCCTGCTGCACCCACCCTGGCGGCTCCCCCAGCGGGTGTGCTGCAGCCGCCGCCTAAACCTCTTTGGGCATCGTGGATGCAGTGCTCTGGCACCCACCGCAGAGACACCACCACCAGTCAGTCATTAGAGCAGCCAGGCGCCAGTCAGCCAGGCACCAGGCAGCCAGGCACCAGGCAGCCATCAAGAGTCAGGCAGCAGTCAGCCATCAAGAGCAGCCAGTCAGTCATCAGAGCAGGCAGGCGACAGTCAGCCAGCAGAGCAGCCAGACGTCAGTCAGCCAGGCGCCAGTCAGCCAGCCAGAAGGCAGCCACAGGGAAGCCACAGGGCAGTCAGGCAGAAGCCAGCCAGGCACCAGTCAGCCAGGCAGCCATCAGATCAGTCAGCCACCAGAGCAGCCACTCACCAGTCGGCCAAGCGCCAATCAGCCAGGCATCAGTCAAGCAGCCCCCAGAGCAGTAAGCCATCAGGGCAGTCAGACAATTTACAGCCATCAAGAGTCGCACAGCAGTCAGCTATCACGCTGGCCACCTGCTGCACCCGCGCCACCACGCACCAAACAGCCAGCTGCGGCAATCCCACCTTACCACATTCCCAACGCCTGACGCGGCGCCCCAGGCGGCGCATTGACTTGCGCGGATGAGGCGGCGCCTCAGGCGCGCCGACCGCCTCAGGCGTTGCCTATGGCGCACCCCTGATCGCCTCAGGCGCCACCTCAGGCGTCATCCCGACGGCCTCGGGCGCCGCCCTGACCGCCTCAGGCGCCCACCACCGCCTGACGCGCACCCCCGAACGCCTCAGACGTTTTGACCGCATTCACTGGTACGGATCAGACGATAGGGCTGTGGTAGGGCAAGAGGCACGAGTCACCTCACACACCGATGCGAGCGATGCCGGGTTGCCATAATCAGGGCCCCACCGCAGTCGTCTGCGCCCATTCTCTGGCAGCCCAGTCGCCTCTTCCTTTTTAGTCAGAGGACCGCCTTTGCACCAGTGCTGAGACTGCCCACACTGCTTGGGACCCCCCAGCGCATCCGTCTTCACACATTCATCTTCACGTGCACACATTGAGGGGAGCACTGTGCTGGGGGGGGGGTGAACGTGTACCCCTGCACTTGTCG